>BQNB010061819.1:8781-36328 GCA_026074375.1 Tanacetum coccineum
TTTTTTACGTTTTCGTCCGATTTCTTACGTTTTCGTCTGTTTTTTTACGTTTTCTTCCAATTTTTTACGTTTTCGTCCGATTTCTAATGTTTTCGTCCGTTTTTTACGTTTTCGTTCGATTTCTTACGTTTTCGTACGTTTTTTTTTCCGTTTTCGTCCTATTTCTTACGTTTTCGTCCGTTTTTTATGTTTTCGTCCGATTTCTTAACTTTCCGTCTGTTTTTTAACGTTTTCGTCAGATTTCTTACGTTTTCGTCTGTTTTTTATGTTTTCGTCCGATTTCTTACGTTTTCGTCCGATTTCTTAAGTTTTCGTCTGATTTGTTATGTTTTTTTACTTTTTCGTCAGATTTCTTACTTTTTCGTCAGTTTTTTTACGTTTTCGACCGATTTCTTACGTTTCCGTTTTCTTCTGTTTTGGACATTTTCTTTTATTTTTTTGACCCCTTTCTTTGTTTTCTTACATTTTATACGTCTTTATTCGTTTTAAAAAACATATCAAAACGTAAAAAAACAGACGAAAATGGACGGGGATGTAAGAAAACAGACGAAAACGAACGAAAACGGACGTAAATGTAAAAAACGGACGAAAACGTAAGAAATCGGACGAAAAAGTAAAAAAACGGACGAAAACGTAAAACATCGAACAAAAACGTAAGAAATCTGACGAAAACGTAAAAAACCGGTCGGAAACGTAAAAATGGAGGAAAACGTAAATAACGGAAAAAACGTAAGAAATCGGACGAAAAGCTAAAAAAACAGACGAAAACGTAAAAAAAAGACGAAAACGTAAGTAATCAGACGAAAACGTAAAAAAGGAAGAAATATGACGAAAACGTAAAAAAGCCGAAAACGTAAAAAACGGACGGAATCGTAAGTAAACGTAAAAAACAGACGAAAACGTAAAAAAACATACGAAAACGTAAGTAATCGGACGAAAACGTAAAAAAGGGCGAAAACGTAAAAAAACGGACGAAAACGTAAAAAACGGACGAAATCGTAAGAAATCAGACGAAAACGTAAAAAATGGACGAAAACGTAAAATTTTTTACGAAAACGTAATGTTAATTGAGATTTATATATGTTCGCCTAATGTTAATTTCGAGTATACTACAAATTAAATATATGCTTGTGATTGTAGTTAGTTTTTATAAATTTCATTTGTATTTTATTTTTTATTGTTTTAATAATCGTATACAAAGAGCTAATATGAAAAAATATTAAATATGAAAAGAAAAATAAGTGAAAATAGATCCATCTAAACATCTTTTCATTTTTTTAATAGAAAAATACAACTCTTATCTAAACAGGTTTTCAAAATTCTCAACTCTTCTCTAAAGAATAATAACCATCTCCTCTAGAAATTTAGCAACAGAAAAACATAAAAAAAATTCCACAACTAAACACCACCTAAGTAATTGAGATGGAAATAAAGAGCTAGCACTACTACAGAATTCGGAATAGAGCCCCCCAAATAGAGCCATGTTTGCAGGAAAAACGGGCTCTATGAAGGTTTCCGTCAAATTCAAGAACATAGAACCCAGTTATAAAATGGGAAAACAGGACTCTATTTCAACCACAATATAGAGTCGGCTCTATTTGTTTGATTTTTCATTTGTGCATTGAGCGGGATTTCTCCCTCGTATTTTCACCTTGGTTTCTTTTCAAATTTTCAGCTACAAAACCCACATAAACATAAAACCTAAATCACTTTTTACTTATTCCGACTTGACTACTTATGTTTGAAAATTTTCAACAACCAGGTATACACTTTTACTCTAACATCCATATAATCATAGGTCTGAGGTGTTGATGGTTTAAATTAAGAGGTTGTTTGTCTGAATTTTTAAATTCTCTGGCACCATCATCATTTGTGGCTTTAAACTTGATTGCATAGAGAATCATATCTATTATAATTATAAGTTTAAATTGAAATTATAGTCTGTTTGTCTGCCATAACCTATTTGTCTGCCATACTCACTTTTGCATTGTGATTATTACTAGTGTTCAAAAGTTAGTTTATAATGGTTGGTTTTATCAAATTGTGTACTAATGATATGCGGATTTTTTTTTTTTTGCAAATTTAGATGTTATTATCTTGTTTTTTGCAAGTTCTTCTACCGGTACGAAGATGATGATGGTGCAAGGTTTAAGGGGCAAGGACAATTGTGTCATTTACTATTTTGCAAATTTAAATTCCTTTGACTTGTTTGTGAACCAAACACAAAGGCAAGAGTTTGATTTTTTTTAGCACTTGAAATTTCTAGCAATTTAAATTTCCCCGCATTTTAAATTCGTGAACCAAACGCCCCTCCAAGTATATTTCAAGTAATCTTAATTAACAGCAAACCAAATTGGTTTTAAACCAATTGCGAGACCTGCTTAACAAGAATATCCAAGTTGTTGCAAGTAACCAACTTTACGTTCCCCTTCCCAACGGTTATTAAAACTTCAACGGATATAACACCAGTGAGGCAATGACAAGTTCATAAACCAGTATTAAATATTTGTTCTACTTCCACACCATAACATAAACTAACTGATGATCAAGAAAACAAATGAAAGATGGTATAACCAATAGAAAGTACTACACCCATCATCGGAAAGAAAATGTCAAGTACTAAAGCCGCTGAACTACAACCGAATACATGCTAATGTTGAAGAGCCTAATAAACAACTGCAAGTTGCTTTACCCAAAAACAGAATAGCTAGTTCAACAAAAAATGATCATACGAAAATAAAGACAACATTTAATACTTCTCAGCTCCTCGCCAAATCCATATTGAGTTTTTTCACAGCCGCTTCCATGGTTTTCTGTCCACCAAAAATTATTCACCAAACGGCGAAAAAGAAAGAAATATGTCAGACTTTGTGTTCATTTTACACTTTATACTAATAGCGATTATTTACAGCTAGCCCGAACCCTCCAAGAAAAAACAGCTAATATTAAGGAGTCATATGCATACATTTTTATTTCACAGACAACTAGATTACAGCTTGGGGAAAGATATCACGGCTGGGTTTAACTCAAAAAGGTATATACTAAATCAAATCCTTAAGGCCCATGCCTTAAATATAGTCGAAGTAACATTTTTCCCCAAATGCATGTCGTAGAATATAAGTTGCAGCAAACAAAAAATAGAGTTTTCCTCGTTTCGCGTGGAAAGTTCTGGGATTGAAAACTTAGTTGGTCTGTGTTTTTTAATTTGGAAATTTAATAAGTTTTGTACTTCTTTGAAAATCAGCACAAGTCCACAGTGATGTATGAAGAGTTTGAAAGATAATTACCGTCCCAGAGTACGAATAACCAGAAAAACAATCCTCCAGCACACGGCCTTTTCCCCGAGCTGAATTCCCATTGGCTCTCTCTGGCAAAATAAATCATTATTACTATTTAGAAGTTACTTAGCTAATCAAGATTCCATATTGACAACAAGCAGTTAAATCGAGTATTGAATAAGTATCAAGTAGCAGTATAACATCAGATTTTTATTACACATAACTAAGAGAGTTATAATCATTTGGAGAGAAATAAAAGTCAAATAACATAAAACATGTTGGTTTTCGTCTTGACATTGCAAGATTCAAACTACGCATTCAGGGCTTAAGAAAGACAAAAAAACCCTACCTCTTTTCCTCGCCATCATCCTTTGTTGTTGAACCAGTCCACTCTTAACCTGCCCCTCGGTAAGTTGCCAATCAGCAAAAAGAATATAACCAAACATGAAATACGTTTTTGCTTCAAAAGCTTTATAATAATCTTTAGGGGGTGTTTGGATTGCTGGTTTAATCTGCTTATGCTTCTGCTTAAAAATAAGTACTTATAAAAAAGCAATAACACACAAAAAAAAAGTTTTTGTTGAAAATTTTCAATGAAACTCATTTATGAAAGGTTTTAAGTTAAATATGTTTCAAAAAGTTAATTTTAATTACAGAAGAAATAACACTTTAGAAATAAGCAGCTCCCTACCTACTTTTCAGAAGCAGTGGATAACAGAAATCTGCTTCTGTTTAGAAATAAGCAAAAAAGCTTAAAAGATAAGCAATCTCAAACAACCCCTTAGTAACTACAAGTCCAACACCTCAAAAGATAACAGTTGACTTTAATGAGTCAAATGCATACATTTCAATTTCGAGATCAAGACAGCCTAATTACGATTTTAGGAACCGAAATATTTCATAGCTACTTAACCAGGTTCAATATGAGCGACTCAAGGATATATATATATAAAGAGATCTTAGAAGGCATTTATTCATGCAAATATTCTTAAATTATGACCCTGATAACAAGTTCAGCAAGCCAGATAAATTTTTTATTAACAAAACCTACTTATGTTTCCTACATATTTTAGAAAGATAATAAGTTTGATTGTTAATATTATAAGGTGTAGACTCAAGCCATAGGAAAGAAAAAACAAACAATTGTGAGGTTGCTTCTGTGTTTATACATATTTTTTCCGGAAACAATGAGTGCGGATATTAGTAAAGATACTGATAACATATAAATTTGGGCAAATTGCATAAAAGTGTACTAAACTTATACTCAATTTCAATTTAATGTACTCAACTTTTTTTTTCTCAATTTAATGTACCCAACTTTTTTTTTGTTGCAATGAATACAAATTAAGAGATACCAGGTGGACCATACAGTTACCTTCTTCTCCAACATGATTTTCCGGCAACCTAGCATTCAGACGACCCACCACCACCACCTCCAAATCGATCGCTACCGGCACCACCCAAAGTGATTTCGTCCGTTTTCGACCGATTTCATCCGTTTTCAACCGATTTCGTCCGATTCCGACCGATTTCGACCGTTTTGGACCGATTTCGATCGTTTTTGACCGATTTTTACCGATTTTGACCGTATTCGACCGTTTTCCACTGATTTCCACCAAATTCGACCGTATTCGACCGATTTCGACCGTTTTTGATTGATTTCGACAGTTTTACAACGTTTAAAAACGGTACAAAAACGTACGTTTAAAAACGGACGAAAACGTTCAAAACGTTCAAACAAGCTTTACAACGTTAGGAAACGAATGAAAACTGACGAAAACTAGCACGAAAACCAGATGAAATCGGATCGAAAAAGGTTCCAAAACCCGTTGAAAACGATCGAAAACGGAATGTTAAGTTCGAAACGGTTCGAAATCGATCAAAATCCGGTATACACTTCGAAATCGGTCAAAAAATCGGATCGGAAAACGTATTGAAATCGGTCGAAAACGGGCGAAATCGGTCGAAAACGGTCGGAAATGGTCGAAAACGTTCAAAAACGGTCGGAAATGGTCAAAAACAGACGAAATCGGTCAAAAACCGTCGAAAATGGTGGTGGTTGTCGCTTGCCGAAGGCGGTAGTGGTGGAGGTAACCAGCTGGAAAATCATGTTAGAGAAGAAGGTAACTTGATGGTGACCTGGTAACCTCCTAATTGTCTTCATTTGCAACCAAAAAAAGTTGGGTACATTCAATTGAGAAAAAAAAAAGTTTAGTACATTAAATTGAAATTGAGTATAAGTTTAGTTCACTTTTATGCAATTTGCCCTATAAATTTTTAGTAAAAATGGCAATGATACTACTAATAAGTAATAATAACAATAATTATTATTATTATAAATAATTAATAGAATGATAATAGTTACAACAACAACAACAATAATAATAATAGCAATGATAATAACACTAATAACAAATAATATAATTATAGTAATAGTAATCATAATACTAATATTAAATTTAGATGAAACAAGAAGTAAATAATACTTTAACACATCACGAGAAGTTGGTCAATCAAAATACAGCTACCATGCAGTCCATCCCGAAGTGCTTGAAATAATGATATCATATATCATAATTGGAATCGAAATAGTCGTATACAGAATTACAAAGCTTTTTATGTTATCCAGCCCATCTATAGTAACTTATTAAAATCTGAGAGAGGATTACCAAATGTAGATGCCGAGTATACAAAGAAGAGTTGCTTGGGGAGTTACCCCTAACTCTGCTCCCTTCAGCATGAGCCGAAATCCCATAGCAATTATCTGGCAAATACACAAACATTGGATAAAAAGGTAGACAAGCATGTTAAATTCCAGTCACTAACTCTCCATAAAAATAATAAATTGCTTTGCAGCCCAAGGAAGATGAATTAAGTTAGATTTGTGGTAAATAGGGGAGGCAAAGTAATGGCTGAAAATGTTGCAACTAAATCAGAGTTTGCGGGATGAGATTATAGTCATTTAGGAATTGTTTGAAAAATTAAAAACCACTAATTCGCAACAAATCGTTAGATGATAATCGGAATAGCATCAGGTAACATTAAAATGATAATACTGAGATCAAATTAACTCCCACCTTTAACGCACAAAAAGAATCAAACACTAAAAGATATCGAGTTAACTGGTATTTAAATTTTATTAATCTGATAAAGAACATATGCATCTTCATTGCAAGGTAAGTTTAGACTAATCTGTCTCCTCATTTGTGTTCCTCTTTTTATTTTTCCAATGACTTTCAATGTATTACTGATTTAACATTAGTGGCATAAATAACTCTTCTGCTTTGACACAAACTTAAAATAATTATACAAATATAACTGTTTTAATATCAAATTAGTCAAACTTTTAAGAAAAAATCATGACGTCAAGCTGCAATACATGTATCAAAAACACACAACCGAGTAAATAATACAGAACTACAAGAGTAACAAAAATAAGACACACATAGAAAAATAGAGGAATAATTACAACAAACAGATCACGAGAAAAGCTAAGAAAAACACCCCATAATAGTCAAGCTAAAATGTTCATACCCAACAAAGCAACTTCTCACTGAATTCCTTCATGTCCACGCCCGGTTCTAATTTGGCCTTGAAGTCAATTATATTAATTTTCAACTTTTAAGTTATGAACTCTTTCATACTTAGAAAAATTAAATGACAGCTTCAAGCGTAAATGCTCGAGTTAATATATAATTTCACATGTAAATTTTAAAACTAATAGTCAAATATAAATAATAACATTGTACCCTACTAGCCTTGCAAACAATTAATTTTAGAGCTAGAAATAATGGCCAACTAATTTGCATTTTGTCTAGAAAAACACTCACTTTTGTGGTTAGAGCTGCTAGCAAAGCACCTTCCTCGCACACCCACCTCTTGTGCGTCCTTTTTATCTTGTGCCATATCCACATCTAAACAAAGTATTTTATAATCAACACAAATCATATAAGTGGTTAATATTCCACCAAACGTCACAAGGACTACAACTCAATACTTACATGCAATAGGCGTTTTCATTGTTTGCATGCCCTTCATAATAGAACCCTCTTCTTCCTCTAGAAATTTTAAACCTGCAAAGATAAATTAGCAATCGAGTTTAGTTCACAAGACTAAGTCATCTTGAATAAGCTCCAACCTATCATCAAAATTTTCGTAAATTGTTACAAGCCAAAAACTCTACGAACAATAACAAGTACTTCGAAAATTACAAATACATGTCAAAATATGGGAAAACTGTCCCTAGTGAATAAAAGCCAAAAGACTCACCATCCTTGAGGAAAACCATTGCCATGAATGGCTGATTGTGAAATGTTTTGAATTAGTGGGTTTGCGACCTTCTTTTCCTAAACGAGCCTACATCATTTGAATCACATATAATTTATTCTTTAAATCATTAATCTTATTAAGATTGATAACAAAGTTGTTCCAATGCATACAAAGATAAGGTTTGAGTATGATATCATACGAAGACAAATTCATAATAACCTCTCTAGGACTTTAAATGTTAAGATTTCTATTTGATCATCTATATGTGAAGAGTGAGGATTTTATAGCCCTCAACTTCAATTTAAAGTTGTTATTTAATTGAAAAATCCAATTTTGTAGAATCAATATACATGTGTGATAGTTCAAAATGCGATTAGTGAATTTTAATGTTGCACTATGTTACGTATATGTATGATATATTAATTAATAATTCTATGTGTTATAGGAGTAATAAATTATAATAGTCAAGATGCCGTAAAAAACATTTAATCACAAAGTCTATACTAAAAAAGCACGCACATACATACATCTTACATACACTCTATGAGTGTGTTTTGTGCACGCGCGCGTGTGATTTTACGCAAGTATGTACATATCAAGTTATCAACATATACATACACGCATGTATAGAATTTATATAATTCCCCCAATTAATTGAGTGTCCCATATGAGTAAGTAAAGATCATATTGTATCAAACCAACAGTAATTAGTCGCCCCATTCTCATACAAATAATTACAGATTATAACACACCTCAAGCCATAAGCAATTATTATTGGTTTTTATATATATTACAATTCTAGTTAAACAATTTCCTTTTATCATACTTATGAATATTGACATTTTCATCATATTTGTATAAAATTTGAAATTAAATATTAGTGGAATAACCCTTAATTTTAGAATGCAATATGTACTCCATAAAGAAATGTTATTTTCATAAATACGAACAAGCATTATAGGTTTTTTTCATTTTGGCATTCAATCATTAGTTTTATTTACTTTCAGTTTTATTTCTTTCCCATGTAATTTAAGTATGTATTGTGATAAAGTTTCAAAACCACTCTGGGGTGGCCAGCCGCCAGCCGGTAAAAGCTAGCGACTATCTTCACTAAAATGCAAGTCTGTCAAGATCGCGAGTAAACTCGTAAGACGATCTTACGTGTTTACTAGCTAAGATCGTGTAAGATCGGCATAGGATCGCATCTGGGGTGGGATCGTATGTAAGATCGTGGGATCGCACGTAAACTCGTAAGATCGTCACGCGATCCGAGTTCACCTATTTCTATTTTTTTCTATCTTTTGAGTCCATCTCACTTGCTTAGACCCAAACAATGAGCTTTACTAATGTCTAATAAGTCAATCTTTGACGTTTCATTTTCTAGAACCTAGGGGAGTTTGTTTCTGCTTATATGTGGGTTTATGAGCTTATTTGATTTCGGCTTATATCTCATAAGCCCCAATTTTCTAGCTTATTTTGAGATTTATGGTTTTATATTAGATTTTTAATCATCGTAAATAAACTTATATAAGCCCACAAGTCTCAAAATAAGCGGGGAAATTGAAGCTTATGAAATATAAGCCGAAATCAAAATAATCCGAAAAATTGTGTTTTACTTTTACTTTGGTGTTTCAAATTTGATCTGACATATTTAAGAGGATATTATATGAATTTATCTTTGATGTTGTGTATAAATGAAAACAGTTTGACTCGTTTATCCTTTGTTTACAAAGCATGACAAATTGGTAGGATCTTACGATCTCGATCCGATCTTACGATCTCGATCTTGCAAAGACAAAAACGATCCCATGTGAGATCGCGATCTAGTTCTTTTGTGATCAAATGTCATTATGAAGATATGTTGTTTTTTGAATGCTTTGAAGATATGGAATGGATATATGGTTAACAATATGGTACTATGGTTTATACAGTAATGAAACACAAAACCTTCAAACCTCCCATTTACACACAATTGTATTACATAGCCATCAAACGCGTTTTCGAGGCCTATAAATCACCGATTTGCTAATTGTTGGATCGCCGATTTGCTAATTGTTGGATCGCCGATTCGGTGTGATTGGGAACGATGATGGGAACGATGATGGGAACGACGATGGGAACGATTCGGTTCGTGATCCACGGCGATCCAGATCGCTACCGTACCGCGATTGGGAACGCGCGTACCAGATCGAAAATCGCCAAGGGTTTGGCGATCCCTGTGACTATGGTCTCACATTTGTACATTAGTTACATTCATGAGCTAGACATCTTTAGATTAGGGTAAGAGTGGTTGTATATCATATAATATGGTGAATTTAGTAGCTTATCATTTTTTTGTTGTGAAAATGTACTACTGCTCTGCCTTTTCCTTCCTCATGAGAGGTTCTATTGTGCTTTTTACAGGAAGAACTACGACCATACTTTTCGTTACCTAAAGTTATGGATGGCCTTTTCAACCTTGTGAAGATGCTATTTGACATTGATGTTGTACCAGCTGATGGTTTAGCACCAGTAAGATAACTAATTGCTTTTATTTTAACCTAGTGATGAGGGGGGAAGGATTGAAGCTGTTTCTTTATAATAGTTGCTTCATAAGTTTCTGCTATTCTTATAGGTTTGGAACACTGATGTCAAGTTTTACTGCATCAAGGATTCATCAGGCACACCTATTTCTTATTTCTATTTTGATCCTTATTCTCATCCATCTGAGAAACGGGGAGGTGCATGGATGGGTGAAGTTGTAGCACGCAGTCGTGTTTCTTCGCATGATAAGACCTCTGTAAGACTACCTGTTGCGCATATGGTGTGCAATCAAATGCCACCTGTTGGAGACAAGCCAAGCCTTATGACTTTCCGTGAGGTACACATGCATTTAAGCTACAGTATAAAATTCATTTTTGATTCTTATGTTTTTCTTTTAGTTCCTAAAAAGAACGTTATGGGCTGGGGCCTGGGGTGTGGGTGGGAAGGAGCTTCTGTCCTCATTAAATACTTTCCAATTCTTATATCTTATCTAATGCCAAATAGGAGGAAGTTGCTGTTTGCTTTTATGCTCCTTTATCTGCAAATGTTTAATTGTGATCATGTAGTGCCCATTTCTTGGTGTGCAATGACCGTTCACGAAGCCATCATAAAAAGAAAGAAACATAACTGTACTGACATATCAAATTCAAGGTCTAGTTAATTCATGAACACGATATCCTTCTGGATGGTAATGGAGATTTGGCTAGATAAGTACATTATAAATTGAGAGTTTGTAATATGATTTGTAAGGGATGCTAGTATTCTCAATAGCTCTTCTCAAGCTAGGACTTCTCACGTGCTACATCCTTGTGCATTCAGTGTAATATATGTTTGAAAGATATTGTCAAGTAGATAAAATGTATAGATCCTTGGTGTCAGAAACAGTTATTACTTGTTGTAGCATACTCATTTTTCTGATGTACAATTGTTGCTCCCTCATATGTTCAGGTCGAGACTGTATTCCACGAGTTTGGTCATGCACTTCAACATATGCTAACGAAACAAGATGAGGGGCTTGTTGCTGGTATACGCGGCATAGAATGGGATGCAGTTGAATTACCTTCACAATTCATGGAAAATTGGTGTTACCATAGGTACTTGCAGATTGGCAGTATTTTATTACAATTTGTCCTCAACTTAGCCTATATGTTAAATCATTTGAAGCTGTAACTAATCCTGATGTATACCCTTGTAATAATTCACTTACTCTAATACATTTTAACCAGAGAACCCCGCATGTTTGAATTTAATGCCTTGCATATCTGTCACAGGGACACCCTTATGAGTATTGCAAAACACTATGAAACTGGAGAATCTTTCCCTGAAGAAATATATCAGAAGCTTCTTGCTGCCAGGACTTTTCGTGCTGGTACTGTTAGTCTTCGCCAGGTCAGCATAACAGTCATTACTTTTCGGTAACTTTTATCAGCTTACAATATTAAACAACTTTTCATTTGTATTTATGCTGTTTTGTAGCTCAAGTTTTCAGCCCTTGACTTGGAGCTGCATAGCAAGTATGTTCCCGGTGGGCCTGAATCTATCTATGATGTTGACCAACGGGTCGGTAAAATATTTCAGTTGATTCCTCCATTGCCAGAGGATAGGTTCCTTTGTGGTTTTAGTCATATTTTTGCAGGTTGGTTCTTCGCCCAACCGGGGTCTGGAAAACAATAATATATCAGTTATATGAATTCCCTCCATTGCCTAAGAAGGAATTAGGGATTTATTTTCCCTTTCCCGTTAAGTTGGTTTTTTACAGTCAATATTTATGCCCAGGTTGGTATTCCGCTTCGTAATGATTGCTTTCTTAACCATTTCTGTTACCCTTAATATCCCCGTCCAAAGAATGGAAAACCCTACGAGTTGATGTTTATTATAAAAATAAAATCCATATATCTTTGCTGTGATGGTCAATAACAGGTGGATATGCTGCCGGATACTACAGTTACAAGGTCTTTTCCCTTGTCTTGTTTATTGATGTATTCGTTCTGTATTGGTTTGTTTCTCTTCTGTCAATGCTGAAGGTGGGATTTTGTTGTTTTTGCAGTGGGCGGAAGTGTTATCTGCAGATGCTTTCTCAGCATTCGAAGATGCTGGATTAAATGATGATAAGGTATTGACATGTTTGTGAATGTATTTTAACAATACTTTTCATGGAACATTAGATCACATTTCATCTTTCCTCTTTGGTACATAAAAAATTAAGCTGGTGTTGTAGATATATTTTGGAACTGCTGTTTTTAATTCTCTGTTTGTACAGTATAATTTAACAGTGCCTTCTATGAGTAAGATGTGATGCCATTATGTTATCTATGTCCTTATGCAATCTGGGGTTATATTTACAATTTTTTTCTGTTGTTTACAGGCGTTAAGAGAGACAGGATACAGGTTCCGAGAAACTGTTCTTGCTCTTGGAGGTGGAAAAGATCCATTAGAGGTTAGATGTTTCATATCTCCTCCTCCCCCTCCCTCTTTTTCATTGATTTAGGATCTTAAATACATACTCGTTTCTTCTGAAATCTACAAGTTCATTTTGTTTATGTAAAGAATTAAAGATAGAGAAAATATATGAAGTTTTTTAGAGGGACTCAAGTAAGAAATATTCTTTGTCATAACTCAGTATTTCCAATTGCAGGTTTTTATTGAGTTCCGTGGGCGTGAACCATCTCCAGAACCGCTGCTCAGGCACAACGGCCTGCTACAGACAACTGCATGAACATTCACGACTTGCTCGGAATTTTTACGAACCATTACATGATTTTCCAGCCAGATTAAAACTTGCTGCATTAGGCTAGGCGTTGAAGTCGCTGATACTGTAGATAACAAAATTTAAACAAAGGCCTCATGGCTTTATTAGCTATGTCTGTCAATACTAGTCCCTAAGTCCAAACATCGAGTCCATAGTATTATAGGAAGACCAAATTTTCTGATGGTCAGGGACACAGCACTTTCACCGACTAATGGAAACTGAACCGTATTATTTCTAGACACAGGGAGTGTAAAACATAAGTTGTTACAACAGGAATTAAAGTGCATTGTATACAAATGATACGTACTTATGTATGCACATTCTTACATACAGGTTACAATCACCTTTTGTGTAATTGCAGATTATTAGGTGGACCGTGTGCCATGACCCAAAAGAAGCAAAACTATAGTCACATCAGTTTTTTTAGTTGCATGTAACATCTTGTTGTTAATACCTGTGATCAAGGTTGTTAATATCTGGTTTATACTTCCAAACTTATACTACTAAAATATATACACAGATGATACATGTTTTATGCATATATAATTTCTAAAAAATTTAAATGTCCATAACTAAGAATGCTAAATAAATGATTGTTTAACGTATTATACATAACATTAATTAATACTCCCTCCGTCTCAAAATTATTGTCCCCCGACAAAAAACACGCAGTTTAATAAAAGTGCATTTATTACTGGTTTCTCTTTCTTACTTTTTGGCAGAATGACAATTTTACCCTTAACTAATTAATTAAAGTTTTTTTTAAAGTTTGTAATAATAATTTTAAACGAAGGTTTAATATAGTAAAACTTGATTATTAAACTTCCCTTATCTATTTTTAGTAGTGGGACAATTAAATTGGGACGTCCCAAAATTGAAATTGTGGACAATAAAAATAAGACAGGATGGGAGTTAAAGTAATGTTAGTTACAGTAAAAGTGAGTAACAGTTTTAAAGTAAAAGAAACAAGTAGAAAGAGTAAGTAAAAATTTTGCTTATTAATTTTGTATTTTTTTAAATAAATAATTTAATTGAGAAAAAAATGTTTTTTTTCCCCTCATTAGATAAAAGAGAAGACAAAAGAATGACTTAAAACAACACCCCTCGTTTTACTGACTTTTGAAGTCTTTGACATCATCACACTTGCTTTGACATCATCACACTTGGGGCCCACTGGAACAACGGTATGCCTTTGGAGCACCGACCGTCATTCTCAGGTGACCACCTCCTCCACCACTGTCACCGCCTCCATAAGGTACGATATGTCGTTTATTTTTATATCATATTCTCACATTTTGATATATACCATGTAATGCGATTGTATATATATATATATAATTTACGTTATATTGAAAACCCTAGCCTAACATCAATATAATTTAGAGTTTTAGTTTCAGATCCCTATAATTATAACAGAAACTGTTTTTGTGGCTTGTCAATTATGTTTATTGGCATTTGAAACTGACTAGCTAAAGCCATGAAATTCAAACAAAAATCTGCATGGATCGACTTGTTGAATCGTCTTTATATGAGATTCCACATGATAGCAAAATGTCGTGTCTTAAACATTGTGATCGTCCTCATTTTCCTCATATATGGGCATATGGCTAATATGAATCCTTTGTAGCTCGTTTTCTTAAAGTATGGTAGTTGCGCTTAACAGCTTCTAGAGGTTTTTTTTTATAACTTATTTTGGGGCTTATGAGGCTTATATTTTATAAGCCTAAGTAAAAAGAAATGCCTAGAAAAATGAGCCTATAAAATATAAGCCGAGTCAAATAAGGTCATAAGCCCAAAACTAAGCTTAAACATACAACGGTTGTATTGTCATTAGCTGTTCGTGTGAGGAGATACCGCCATTGTCAATAACTTGTAATTCACTGAATGATTCAGTCAGAATCATCAATTCTAGGACGATTTCTATGGATTGACGTCATAGATAGCATCCGTGAATGGACGGGCCAATCTAAGGAAGCCATGATTCACAGTCCTGTGTTCTTAACGGAAGGTGTCATGAAGCATATTATTAGAATGAACTTCATTTTGTACGAGTTCAATTATCCTAGTTTTAATGCCATTGGATTGGAAAATAAACTCTAATTAACTTCATAAATCACATTATGATACATGTTTGTGTATACATATTTAATTAAATAAAAGAAAACTCGAAACAATGAAGGTTCATTCAAGCTAATATTTCCTGTTTCTGAACACTTTCTTCTTATTATCACTGCAAAAGCTATAGCAAGATCACCTTTCTTTTAAGGCTTATGTTCGCTGGTTTTTGGAAGCAAAACGAAGAACGATATAAAACAATATCCTATATAGGACCGCCCATCCCAACATTATGTAAATCTTAGACCACTTGGGATCTTTTTCATGATAAATCTGCAAGGATTGTAGAATATTGATACCAGACACGTCTGTCCCTGCAAGTGTCTGACCAAAAACTTCATTCCTTTGGTACTCGTTAATTAGTAGACCTTCATAGGGATATGTCATTGTCGAAATCTTATTCATCCACCTCCAGTATCTCGGAATATCTTGGCTATTTAAGAAATACCCACAAAACAAGAAAAATAAAGCTGTGAAAGCAATAACAGCCGCATATCCAAGAATGTAGTTGGGGACGACAGAGCTCACAAACACGACGAATGAGTTTGTGGTGAGTAAAGAAACATATAGGATGATCAAAAAATAAACAAAAGGGCCTTCTAGCTTCAAGGCGAACCACGTGATGCCAGCATATACTCCAGCTTGGAGTAAGAGAAAGGGTAAATAGGTAATTAGGCCGGCAATGGTGTAGGAAGAGGCTCGATAGGCGTTGTGTGAAGTCTCCCTAACAAATATGAATCTTTCTTGAATAAACGCTGGGACCGCATCATTGGAAGAGAAGAAGAATAGGCAGACAGTGAAGATAAAGAAACTGAGACGATCAGTTATTCCTTGCATTGACTTGCCAGGCTTCATGAACAAGGTGGCCATCATGAACCCCATGATGGTCAATACCATGAGCCGTGATAGAAACAGTTCAGGGGTCCTTCTGATGTTTATAAAGTTTCTACGCATTAGAACCCATGTTTCTTCAAAGAAAGAGTTTGCAAATTTTGGACCTAAATGACTATACTTGGCAGCATCTGGAGCATTGTTCGGGGTGCGATAGTCATCTTCGTTGACTGTGTAGTCACTACTGTGTGGAGTTGGGGTTCCCCGCGCTACAGAATATCACTTTGAGTATGTGTCTCAAGTAGCCCGGGGTAATTATGCAGACGTCACACGACAGATTAAATCAAAAAAACTGTTGGACCAACTTAAAATTTTTAATATTTATTCTGATTTTCATGCTGAAGTGTTTTTATTAATTCACTAGGATCTATAAATTTCCATTCACTCCCCTAATAGGGTGATGGTGATTTCTTGTACTGAAACATATTGTTATGGCGTATTGATCGAGTATGGTAGTAATGTTTTCAATTACAATAACTTTCTGTCATTTGCATGATTCCGCTTTGGCTCCATAGACTTTTTTGAATTATTCCAAGGCATCTTACACTATGATCAAAGGTCCCTTTTCCCCATTGAGAGCAGACCGACCAGCAGTTTGTAGGTGAAGCCTCTTTCCGGAGTTACCTTTATTGTGGCTAATTTTGTCTTGACGGGGAGGTGGGGTCGGTGAAGGGAGGATGGTCGAAAACGACATCTCAATCTCTGAAAGTTGTGGGGGTTTCATACCCGTAAGAGTCAAATTCCCGCCAATGCATCCACTCCACATATTCAGACAGATCATACTGTTGTCCTCACATCATTAGACTCTAACGGCTTTTTCACCCTTTTAGAGAGGAAAGTATTCCTTTCCGACCCCATAACTGACCAAAATGAGAACTCCCAGACTTCTTCTATTTTGTGGGGAAACCTGTGTACTATATATAGTTTTGTTCTTCGCTCATACAATAGTTTTAGTTCAATGGCATAGCCAATAATAATGAGGATGGTCAAGCAGAAAGGCTGATCTCTGTGTGTAGGCTGGTGAATGGTCACCCGAACCAATGACGGAATTCTAGTATCTCGGTTCGGAGCTATGGTCCGGTGACCCTCCCCTCTGATTGTTCACTACTCTGAACACACTGGTTGAGTCCCAAACCCGAAGTCGGTTCGACTTCCAAGAAAAAGCAAAGAAGGCCATGAATGGATGTCTACAAAAGACCGATGCGATATACCCTGAGTTTCGTACGTTTCACTCCCCTGAAAAAACCCCCCAGCGCATCATCTTCAAGCAACGTTCTCAATAATTAAAACAGCATTATCATCATAACACATGATATGTCTCACAAAAATAAATGCTCCTAGATATCGAATACCCAACGACTTTTGTCTAATCGAAATATTTGTATCTACTTCTTCCTAATCTGCTCGGTTATTAACCCGAGGTAAAACACGTTTTATAATTATCGTACTCTACTTCTCAGTATTATTAACATACTGTTTCTAAGTTGATATTAGCTCTTACTTTTTGCGGAATCGTCATGAGGTGTACTATCCTTTATCTCAAACAGTAGTTAAACTTATTGATCTAAAATAAAATGTAATCGAAACTAACAACATACACCTGCTATTTATTTTGTAATCTTTTTACGTTGTCCCACTCATATCATCTTATATAGGTTTCCAGATTTTCTTGTTTTCACATGCAATTACTTTTTCACTTAACACAAATAACCCACTACAGCCTTTTATACACCTAGAGTATTGTCTCTCATATATCATAAGGTTCAAAGTCCTCTACAATTACCGTGCCACATACACACTTTTTCAAGCTCTGTAGTGAGACTTGAATCCTAGAATCGAGAAAGATCCACAGCATAAGGCGAACATTAAAGTTCCCATTCATTTGGTAATCACAGTTCAAAGCATCAAATGGGGATACTCACAGCACGAGTACATTGTCCCTGCATAATGTACAAAAGAGCATGATGTTTCTCCTTGACTATCAAGTCTGTTCGTACGGGTCATATCGTTCCCAATCAAAGAACAACTACGGCCCTTCGAGGCAACGCCACAAACTAGCATATACTTCTCGTTCCACTAGAAAGACTTAGTTCCATCTAAGATCTAAAGAAGTGCATTTCATCCCAGCACCACTTAGGCTTTTAACCCCCATTACACTGCAGTGAATCTGCACTGACCAATTTCGGGCATACCCAGTCTTGTAATCTCCTTATTCAATAAATCAGTTCAATTCCTCTTTAAGCTTCTCTGGACCCTTTTTTTCCTTCTTTAATAATACCAGCATCTTCGACTTCCTTTTCATCAACTGTATACCTTATAAGAGCGTTACTGTAAACAAGAGACTATTTCCATGAACTCTAACCCGTAACTTCCCGATCTATATTAGCCGTAAAGTGTTCATGGGCTTCCCCTAATGTTCTATTACCATGTCCGGGCGGGTGCCCTTATAGTTATGACTCATTTATACTAATTCACTTTTGATCTCGATAAAGATTCTTCAAGATTTGCTCTCCTTTTGAGATATTTCAAACTTTTTTATGAGGATGAACTTAACTGATAATATGAATCTAATAAGGAGTCTCTTTAAACAGTTGGTATGCGACATGTCCATAGAATAATAAATAATAGTTAGTTCGCAAAGCATAGCATTGTGTTCTAAAGATTATCCGTGATCCTAACAAAAAAAATAGGATGCTATTGATGAGATTCACATTGAACATGAATTCTTCTGTTTCCCCCTCTTCATCATCTGTTTTTATCGGCTATGATCATCTTAAAAATTTACAGCCACTTTCCCTTATCATCACATATACTCTGGTGTTTTCCTTCTACCTTCCGGTATGGTTTCATTATTATATGAAATTTTATAAAATTTCATGATTAATCTCTCTATCATCAAAAGAATATTCGAGACAGCGATCAATTTAACACCCATTGGTATGACTTTTCTTCCCCTCTACTGTTAATAGGATATTGATTTGTCATCTATTAAGTTACACAATAAGTCCTCGTAATTTACAATGTACATTATAGTGCGAAGTCAAAAAAGAATGCAACTTTCTACGTAGTCCTATAACCTCTATTGAACTGTGTCATGATCTTGTTGACAAAATACTTTTTGTCTGTGGTTCGTAGTGATATTTGAGAGAGCTTTACAATGGCTGGCAAATAACGGTTATTTTGCGCTAGTTAACGTTAAAAAGAGATAAATTCCTACACATAGGTACAAACTGATGGTGTTGTAACTAATTTTTGTTCTCAGTGATCATAGTTTTAGACCCCTCCCACATTTTCTCTTAAGATAGATATTAATCTTGCATGCTAAAGATGTCAACGAATGAGTATTAACCAGATCAAGTCTCTTTGCAATCACATGTGTTATACAACATATCATACTTACTACGATAGATGAAGTAGATAATTTGTATATCAATTTATAGTTACTAACAAGGAACTATACAAACTTTAATGCATTTAATAAATACTCAAACTACTTTAAAAGTAAAGAAGACAACATAAATAAAGATTGACATACAATAAAATTAATCAAACCATATTCTTGTATCTTATTGTCTCTTTATAAAATATTTAAGAGAGTTAGTTCTGACTTGCAAAATGACCTCGAATGTGTTACAATGAATCATATATCTCACATATATCGATATAAATGCAATATGAGTGTAAAATATATGCCAAATGCCCCCGACTACATATAAAATTGACTCTGTGTCTTTCAGATCATAATTAAAAATCATAATTAAAATTCAGTTACATCTTACAAACTATATTGATTATAAATGTTGGCTTACATTTTCCTCTCAAGTATATAAAATGAGTAATGATATTTTTATGAGGTGATGGCTACATCACATCACAATATTTTGGTTTGACAGTTGAGGATAGCTTGCTAAAATCGATATACGTCTAAGAGAAACAAATACAATATGCAATAAATGGCGTTATTGGAGTTGGAAACTCATACTAGTTTTATAAAACAAAGACAATTATGTAATCAGTTGACTAAGTAGGACGATTTCCGTTCTCTTGAGTACGTCTATTCGACCTTCTTATCATAACATGAGATGGGTATGCATGACTAAACGTCTCATTACACACAGACATTTCAATGATATTATTAATCATTCAGCACACTTGTTGTACTGTATACAAATTATTCTATCCAACGCATTGTTGCAACACCAAGAAAACCCTAGGTTTCAAGAAACCCTAATCTTGCTTTATCCTTGCTTAACCCTTGTAAATGCTTAAACCATTCCATGTAAACACCTTAGGTTATCTTTGATATCATGTGGGATTACTTGTAAGTGTGTTAGATAAATTTTGGTATTTATTTGGTAAGAAATAGGGGTGAGCCGTGGGATATGGCATAAGAAAGAGAGAAGTAGTATGTTTTTCACTATGAAAATGATATGTGTATGTGTTATCTAGCTAGTTACTTTCCTTATATACATCTTGGACCTAGATGAAATCATGACTAGATGCATGAAAGACACAAATGAGGATTTTAGGGAAGTCCTTATGGTCTAGGTATGGTCTTTACTTGAAATTGACTCTTGGTTTAATTAAAATGGTGTAGTACATTGCTAGTTGCATAATTTTCATGATATTTTTTTGTATCCATGAGACCAAATCCGGCCATAGATGCATATACATGATATATTTTTGTAACTATTATGTATTGGGTATAAAAGTGGGTATTTGTTGAAGCGTAAAAAATTTTGGTGGTTCCGGGTATGCCTAAACGTACTTTATCGCGAAACGTAACAAATTTACGTAACCAATAGAAATAAATTGAAAAAAGACTATAATTATTCTTAAAATAATTATTTAATACTTTCTTGTCGTAAATATTTAATTAGTTTGGCCCTTGCTTACGCTAAATGATAACTTTTAACTTACGCGATTTAACCAAATGACGCTAAATAAAAGCAAACGCGTAAAAGTCTAAATTAAATAGCCGAATTATAAAAGTCTTAAAGATGTAAAAATGTGAGTTGTCACAGTATCCCCTTGTTAATAGAATTGCGTCCTGCAATTCAGTTCGAGTTGTCCTCCAGAATATTGTTGATGAAGAGGTGTAATTCTCGTCTAAATCCTCCTAATGTGCGTTAAAAAATTTTGCTACCTTAATGTAGCATTCCCTTGGTACGGGTCTCAATTCCCTTGATGACGGTTGATCCTATTGGTAGGTCATCCTTGGGTGGCTACAGATACATCTTCGCCTTTTAAGATTTGGTGTAAGGTGATGCAATTGTTCCTTGGGATAAATATGTTTTATGGGTACGCAAAATTTTTGTTCCTCAATAAAGTCAGTAGACATTTTGAACTTTGACAAAAGTTTTAAGGTGACTACTTTCAGCATGGCATGGTCCTTCCTGAATGCATAGATGATCGGTCTATGCACCAAATATACATAGGTGATCAGACTATGTATATTTGAGGGCTAACGATGCAACGCTCGTTTTCGTCAAAATAGTGTTACCATTTGCTTTGCATAACATATAGCGGAAGTAAAATTTGATGAAATTTGTAATACATAACTTGATAGATAATTTGAAATCATTCATACAGTACAACTGAAATTTAAGAGAAAATACAACGAGAATTCTTAAGGACATAGAGTCTACGATAATTCCAACTTAAGTTTTTACTAGGTAATAGGTCTCCCATTAGATGTTGATGTTAGACGTCGTGGCGTTAGAGTCTCCATAAGCTTTTCCCTTCTAATACTTGTCCACTCTGTTCTAAAACTTCACTAGTGGACAATCCCTTTTGTAGTGTCCTAGCTCTCCACACTCATAACAGGTGACTTCAGCTTTTAGTTTTGCCATTGAGGGCCTTGGTTTTGTCTTCGGGCCTGAGATCCTACAATCTCTTTCTTCGTGACCCCTCCACTTGCAATTTTCACTCCTTGCCGCACATAGGCCAATGTGGTAAAACTTGCACTTGTTACATAGAGGTAGAGATCCAAGGTATTCCTTCTTGTAGTTTGGCCCAACAGAGTGTGTTCTAAACACCTTATGCTCTTTGTTTTGTTGTTGATTTAGTCTTCCATTTTAGTCACCTTCCTACTTCCTCTTGTTGCTAGCATTCCCTACTACTTTTTTTCTCGCTGTTTGGTTTGGTTTATTAACTCATAGATAGCAATAGCCTTGATAGCATTAGCCACTCGCTGGGCTACAATCTGCTCAATTTCCTCGATACTCGTCCCTTGATTTACAGTTGCCATTATTCTTCAAGGCACAAGAAGATATAATACCCGTTAGATTTCATGCAATCATAACGTGACATAACATAAGAACCATAAATAAAATGAGATCACATGACACAGTGAAACATACAACCAACACAAGATCAACATAACATAATACATCCATTCCATATATAATATGGAAACATACATAATCTGTTTGGTACACAATGATTCCCTACCGCTAGGTTACAAAATGAAAATCAACCTAGAGCCCTACTAGCCAGGAGTTACCCGTAATATTTAGTAGGCTATACAACTTAGCTAAACAAAAGACAAAAGATCTATACAGGATAGCTAATCAAAACAAAAGATCTATACCGTCTGCTAGCTGGGAGTAACCCATAAAACTTAGCAGGCTATATAGTATAGCTACAATATGGTATAAAGGTAACCCTAGGCACTACTACCAATGTCCTCTAAGGTGTCCTTGCGTGCTCCAGCCTCCAAGGCCTGAATACACATGATATGCTCAACAACATGATCATCTGCATCCTGACGCTGCCACTCGTGGCGACGCACCTGAGTCTCTAACACTGTAATCCATGCCTCTAATGCCCTGCTGTAAGCCTCAGACCTAGCCAAAGCCTGGCGGGTTTCAATACTCTCTTGCTCGTAAGCAAGCCTCTCTTTCCTCAATATCTCAATCTCAACTCTCACAGCTGCACGATCCTTTTCGGCATCGTGATGTCGTGAGTAAAACTCTGAACTCTCTCTCCTATGAACATTTGCCTAGTGACTAACCCTTAAGTTGACCACCTCTACAGTGGCCATCATCCTCCTCTCAGTATCTCAGACCCTGGTCTCCACAGTGTCTACAAAAATTGTAATCAACCCTACAGGCTATAGTGGGTCCTGACTATCTCGTAGCAGCAGCAGTAGAACTCTCCTCAACCTCACACCTAGGTCTGGGAGCAGTAAGTAGTAGCATCTTCTGAGGCGGTGTGTCAGCCTTAGGAATATCAGCTCTACGGCTAGTGGATGGTGCAGGTAGTGGTATGGGTAACAATGGTGGCGTCCCTGATGAGATTAGTAGATGATAGGTGGATGGTGTTGCAGCTCTCATCTGAGCCATGGCTGCTTTAGTACATGGGGGTCGAATAAGTGAGGGTAAAAAGGATGGTGGTGGTAGTGAAGGTGTAGGTGCAAAAGCAACCTCAGTAATGTATGCCTCTATAGGTGCCTCATCCTCATCTGGCACTAAGTCCTCAAGGTGCTCAGGAATGTACACTGGTACATGATCCTCCAGCTCTATGGGATCAGGTACATACTCTGGAGAATGTGGTGCCTGCTCTAGTAACTATCGGGCAGCCTCCTCGTAAGGATCCTCAGATGGGATACTCTATGATCTTGCCTCAGAGTGAACAGAAGTATAGGTGTAGGAACCCGTCTAACACTTCATATGCCAAACCACATGGATCGAATCAAGAAAGGAGAAAGTGAGGTGAAGGTGTAGAGAGAGAGAAAGAAGAGAGAGAGATGAGAGAAAAAGAGATATTAGATTAGAAATTATGAGAAGATATTTTGAGAGAGATTAGATTAGATATTTTCTTATGAGAAAATATCTATATTTATACCCCTACACATTTAATGTGACGCAAGGGATATTTAACTAGGACTCGGGCTCGGGTTTTGCTTGGGATTAAACTCGAAACATATACAATATTAGTTTAACTATCGAGCCTGATTCCCGATACTTTCTTATTACAACATTAACTAATTAAAGGCCGAAGCTCCATCATAGAGTGACCGAACTTCCTTGTTCGACTCAATAAATTGAGGCTAACAATCTCCCCCGAAGTGAGGTCTTAAACACGGGAACGAGCTTCCTTTATTGACTCAATAAAATTAAGGCTGACAATCTCCCCCGAAGTGAGTTCATTGATGACACTACTTCATGAGATCAGTGAGATTGCTTTCGTCGTTTAAGCTCGAGTGTTCTTGGTCTTTCTCTTTGTTCTTTATTGTAAACTTGTTCCTTCATGCTTTGCGATCTTGACTTTGAGCCTTTGTCATTGTCTTTATCGTCTATGTCATCTTATGATCTTGTGTCTTTTACCAACATGCTCATACTTTTGCATTATCTTGAAAGCTTTAAATCAGAGTTAGTGAAAGTCTTTGTCTTTAAATCTTGAGCTTTCTTGATAGATTGTCTTTGTAGAATAAGCATGAACATGTGGTAATGAATCGACCGTTACCAACCGTTTGACCTGCAGGTTAACGTTAGTGATAAACGAGAAAAATTGATTTAAAAATCATCGAAGTGCAACTCTTTAAAGAGTTTTTTGTAACACATCGAGAGTGTCATGTTTTTTATCAAAATTATCAACCGTCAATTTCATTTACTGGACAAATGATATCCAGTTGTCACATATTTGATCATATAGAATCTCGCAAGTCACCTACCAGAGCTTGTGATGCTGCTCAAGCAAGATTTCCATCTTCATTGTAATACATTAGTATGCACTCGTAAATTCTGGCAAATATCAAATGATAATTGCGTTATGACTCTTGTTAACAGCCTTGTGAACTTGATGAAGTTCAACAAGTGTATTGAAATGGAATTGGAGCCTAACGAGATTTTTATTTAACTCACGTGGCTCTAGACTTGATTAGTGCATTTTGGTTTTAGTACTCGGAGGCTGGAGCAGACTGCCACCTATTCAATATCAACAATCTCGGAGTGAGATGTCAATAGATAACGTGTGTATCTCCGTGACAAATGAGACAAGTTTCTGTTGAGAGAAACCCCGAATGGCTGGGAAGGGTTGTTCATTTGCATCACAGGTCCATGATGTCCGTTTTTCAATGTTAAATCAGCAATCAACTTGAGATTTTTGACAGCATATGTATTAACCCTGTTTCTGCCTTAAGTGTGTGTGGAGGGCTTCATTTTTAGACCCTTTATCCCTATATTTCTTTTTCAATCCTTCAACTCCCTTCAATGCTTACCAAGAACGTCCTTACTAACACCATTGTTATGATGTTTCCGTTTAACTCATCTTAGTAAGCATTATTCCCATATACATTCAATCTTTAATCATACCTAAGGACTGCTATTTCTAACTTTGGATTATCCTTTGTAGATCCTCCGGTTTCGTTGGATCATTGGATGATTCCTAACCTAACCACCTTAGACTTTAGAATTGTCCCGTGAAATAAGATGTTGTTGGTATAAAGATCAAAACCAAAAACCTTTTCTTTTCCACACATTGAGTCAAATAGAATCATATTTTAATTACATATTTCTCATCCTTATTTTTGAAATAATAAACACTTAGTTTTTGAAATGTACCTTGTGATTAAAATTTATCTTGAAAAAATCTTTGGGGAGAAAATATGGTCAGCATGAATGGTTATGGAACATTTTGATAATGTTTTGAATACATAAGGAATAGGTCGTTGAGGATGTATCCAAGAACATTAATACTTGTTTTTTTGAAAAACTTCCCCCTCAAAAAATAGGACCAATTTAAAAATTGTGTCTTTTGAAAACAATGTGAGGGTTGGGAGTGGTTGAACACATAATTTTGAAAGAATATGAATTGGTTTATCAGAGCAAATTCTTGAAAATTTGTGTTCAACTGTTTTGAAAAACCAGTTGTTAGAGGACTTCTCTTCTAACGGTAAGGGTAAGCGCACTGAAACGTACACTATCCTCTTTCCTTGATCTAAAAAACATTAATGTCTATGTAAGAACAGCTCAAGTACGAGAAACGTTAATTTCTCTTGGGAGGATAAGTTCTAAACATCCTTTATTTGAATTCCCAGGGGGGGGTTATGTACAGCATTTGCACATAAGCCATTAGAAAATTAAAATGACATGTTTTTGAAACTATTTTGCAACTCTCGCTATCGAACTTCATTACAAACACCCTGGTTGTGTCAAATGTTAATCGACAGTACTAATGCACGTAAATGTTATCGATTCCAAGAGACATGTCGAGAAGATTCTTTTTAGAAATTTTATGTTTTTCTTATTTTGTATTTATATATATACCTGTTGTCCTTAGCATTGCTATATGATGGTGGAATAGTAATTCTAACTCTTGTCGTGATGTAGTTGTCTTGACTGCTAGAGGAACAACTTTTGGAACCAGCTTTGAACCTGACTGCCATTGCTGTGGTCTTGAATTCCGAGTTCTGAACGGTTATGATCAGAAGTCATTTGATGAAGAACAAGGCCTGAACTGATGTGAACAGACGTCATTTGACATTGACGACCGAGGCTTAAACTGCTGTGTTCAAACGTCATTTAATGAGGATTTCATCTTTTGTGAAACCATTCTGGCACTGGTTTCTTAGATATCAGTAATTTCAGCAACCATACTCTGAGATTTTCCTGCTTTTCATTGTATAGTGCATCTGTATTTAGGTCAATTCTTTGTTGCTTGTGACCATTGAATGATGTACCTGCACTTAAACCCAGAGTTTGTTTGCATGCATGAATATGATGGATATCTACATTTAAACCATGTGTGGGTTCACTTTCAACCTTGCCCATGCAAGAGTTGAGTAACTTTCATGTGGGAATCCACCTTAGACGAACATTACTAAAGATTCTACCCGTTGGTTTCCATTTAAGACTAGGCCTAAAAGGTGTCGTTTGTGTCCATTTGTATTCTCATAGACATTTCTTTTCTATCCACCATTTTCATACCTTATTTGTATTCTCATACAACTCCTTAAAGTAACTCTTGGGTTTTTGAATAGTGGTATCTGATGCAACTGTTTTCATATGGGGAGTCGCAACAGATTTGTTTGCTTTTCTCTTGGGTTTACTAGCACTAATAGGCACTACATTAGGCTTCTTAGTTCTAGCATTCATGACATTCAAGTATCTAGAAACACAAGCATCATGATTTGAATTAAACACACATTTTCCACATTCAGCACAAACAGCATTCACATTTGAAGTTCTGGAATTTGTAGTGTTATTGCACACAGTTACAGATTTTGTTTTCTTAGAAATACTAGAAATCCTATGGTGGTCTTCGACTTCCTTCTTTGTAAACTTCACTTGACTAATGTTTTTCACGACCTTATCTTTCACTTGATAGCTCTTAAGCTTTGGTCTGCTAATACTAGTAGGGTGAGTTACTCCTTTAGATATACACACGTGAGGATTAGTATTCCTAGAAGCATGAGGCAACTGCGGTTCTCTGTTTTGTTTTGTGCTAGTGGCAATCCTATGCATTCCTGGTTTAAGCACATTTGTGTTTCGAACCGCTTGGTTTCTTTTCTGAGGCAAATTCTGTTGAGTGACTGGTTTAAACAAACCATCCGACACATTAGTTTTATTAACCGACTGTTTCGTTTGAAAACTTCTCATTTAAGGAGAATTTGAAAAAGGAGTCGGTTTTCCTAAAACTGATGGTTTTGGAATCCGTTGAGCATTTGGTTGTCTAACAACAGATGGTTTATCAAACTGAGTTTCCACAGACTTTCCTT
>BQNB010061820.1:0-29509 GCA_026074375.1 Tanacetum coccineum
TGGGCCCCCAACAGTGGGCTGCCAAGCCCATGTGACCCAAGCCTAACCCCTCGTTACACTAGTTGTTTTCTAGGTTTCGACCCGTGTTTCCACACATGCATTCATTCTATGGGCTCGTGTATTCCTTCCCAAGTCGTATCACTATGTTTCTAGTAAATGTTTACGTGTAGAACTTTGCTTGACCAAGTAAAACGAACCCATGACCACTATGATCCTTATTTGTGTAGTTAAATGAGTGTTTAAAACTTAACCCGACATTTCACCACGTTTTATACATGTTTGCACTACACAAGGCCTTACATACTTAACATACGCGTGTAAACCATGCATGGGTCGAACCATGCATGTTTGTGCCCACGTTAACTTTGTTACACACAAGGTAACGTGCCCCCTTTCAACTAGACATGCTAAAACGACTAGAATATAGATAGATAGGGGTTTAGTTCGAGACTTACAATAGTCCTAGAGTCTTGATGGCGTGTTTAGATGTAAACCCGACTCAACCCGACTCGTATACACCCAAACGTGTATTACTTAAGCTTCAAAGCTCGGTATACCCAATCCTTAGCTCGTATACAACTCTTAACACCCTTATGTTCAATTTCAAAGGCCTCTTCGTGTTCTTAGAAGGAATGTGGGTTGAGTTTGGTCGCGGGTTGTATCCCGAACAAGAGAAGAGAGTGTTTGAGGCGTGTGTGAGTTAACAAGAGTGTCAAAGGGTAAGATATGGATGTATATTTATAGGCAAGGAACTAGTTTACTCTCTTGGTTTCATAGACAACCCACACCGAACCAAGTTTGTACCCTAGGAGGTAGTTTTGAAGTTTCCTAGTTAATCACTCATGGTTTTATGCTAAACCACTCTAGTACAAGTTTTAATGAGCCTCAAGATGTACAAGATTCACTTAGCTAGTAAAATCTTTAGGTTTTGTGTGTTCTTGCTTGGTTAACCGCGGCTAAGGAGAGGTCAAGGAAGAAAATGGTTATTAGCCAATAGGTAAAAGGTCATTAGGGGACCATTAGGACATGTATTTAATGGAACATGGATGTACATGTACTTGTTAAGGTAATTAGGAGACTCTTGTAACAAGTAAATCACCAAGGACGATTCTCATGTGGGTTTACTTGCCCATATTCGGCACTCAAGTGACATAAACACAAGATTTGATTAAATTTTGTGTTTAGGCTCTCAAAGTAGGTATTGGTTTGAGTCTAGGCATGTCTAAGTATTTCCGGGGTGCGTCCAAATGTATTTTATCGCGAAACGTAACCCTTTTTACGTGACCAATAAAAATAAAATACGCAAAGTACATAATTATCTTCCTAGAAATTATATATTACTTGGTGGATATAAACCTTAATTTATTTGATGACCGTTTACATTCATTGATTATTTTTAGTCTACGCGATTTAGCTTAAAAGTAAATATTAAAAGTAAACGCGTATCGGACTAAAATAAATAGTGATCATTAATAAAGTCGTACAATGACACGAAAATGAGAAATGTTACACTTTCTAGCTTATTAAACCTTTAAGCTCCTCACCTATGAGTAGACCGGTACTGCAAAACAAACGTAAATCACAAACTGTTAGCGATCAAAAACATTTCATTCAATTCCTCAATTCTGTTCAGTCTAACAAACGGCCCAACTTTGAAATTGATATTTGGGCTTAATCTAAAAAAATGGGCCTCGTCTTGATTTAGTTTCCGAGTAACAAAACCAGTTTTAACAACTTTGTTAACTAATAAGCTAGACTTACAGCTTCAATAAACAAAACAAGAACTGAATAAGCCATAACAAATAAGCTCAAACAAAACCTCAAAAAAAAAAAAAAAAATTTAAAAGCCCCAAACGAGAAAAAAAATCTAAAACAACGAACCTAAACAAGCAATTCAAGAATAGCAAAGATCCACTCAACAAATAAGCTAGCTTAATGAACTTCTACGATTAAGCATTTAATGATAAACTACTATGAAAATGAAATAAGCTAACACAAAAATGAAATAAGCACTCAGCTTAGATTGATAAGCTAACAAAATCAGCACTAGAAATGAATTAAGCACTACGATAAGCAAACGAGAATAAGCACTACGATATTAAAGAAAAACTTTAACGAATATTCATGAAAGATCAAATAAGCATTCGATCATTCAAATACAAGCTAGATCCACAATAAGCAAAATGAAATCTATACTATATAAGCACTTATGAGCACGACAATCAACTAGAAAAAGCACTTATGATCAATAAGCAAACGAAATCATTAATCGAATAAGCACTAGAAATGAATATAAAAGTTTAATAAGCAAATAAGCTAAAGCGGAATTCTAGAAAAGTATGTAAGCTACAACGAAATCGAATAAGCTATGAGACAGCTTATTCGATCTATGTGAGAGAGCTTTTAAGAAAAAAAACTAAAGAGCTTAAACTCGAAAATAAGCTAGATCAAACTTATTACTCAAGCTTAGAAACCGAATCTTATTATAGGATTAAGAAGAAGGTCGATAAGCTCTTATGAAGCATTATACGTTTATATATTAAAAATCTTATACTCAAATAAGCTGGGTATATAAGCTTAGTTAATAAGCTAAAATAGCTTATGTTTTTATAAGCTTTAGAAAAGAAAAAAGAAAAAGAGAATAAGCACTTTAATCACCAAACATTATCTTCATAAACTAAACAAATCTTGTTACAATATCTCAATAAGCTAAAAATCAGCTCTTACAATAAGCAGAAATTGAAATAAGCCACTACTAAAAACTAATAAGCTAAAGACTAGAAAGAGAATTTTTTTGTAAAACTAAATCCTAATAATCCAAAAGTGAGGGGGGGCGTCTTGTTTTATAGCCAAGCCCAGGGGGGTCTTTTGCAAATTCTCCACCGACCTAATGATTAGAGCCAATCATTGGCTTAGAATTTGACACCTCGTACTGCAGTGACAAAATTCGGCCCGATCCACGAATCATTGAAGGACACGTGTCCCATGCCAGCTCAAAGAAAACGCGTTCTATAATTCTCATTCATTTCCATCCAAACTGTGTACTGCGTACCACTTTAGTCACTACAACAAAATGAAGCTAAGGTAACACTCTTAAAGTGTTGCATTATATCTTTAAAATGTTGTTTTATGCCTAATACAACACTTTACTAAGTGCTATCTTATGTAACGTTGCCTTAGGTATATGCAACACTTTTATTAGATGATACGACTCTTTTTAAAAGTGTTGCCCATTTAGCAAGTGCAATACTTTACTTTGCAACACTTTTTAAACTAAAAGGCAACACTTTTTACACTCTAAGTGCAACACTTATATACTAAATGGCAACATTTTTTATGTCAAATATAACACTTTTAGATTCAAAGACAACACTATATCTATACTACTATATAAGGCATTTATAATGTGGGACCCATTAAAATTAAGATAAGAAGGTGCAATCTTGACCATTCATCTCATTTTTGGGAATCACATCATAAAGTGACACGTGTCACATTTTGATTAAAAAATCACCTTTATTTTCAAATTGAAATATCTTTTTATCTATTTAATTTTATTTTGATCTAATTTCACTATATTTTTTAAAATTTTATGCTCTTTAATTCAACATCCATTTTGATATATTTTTATATTTTTTTTTACATTTTAATGGGTTTATTTTATGTTGATTTATATTTTTTTACAACTTTAATCTTAATTAAATATAAACTTGATACGTTAAAACTATATACTTTCGGAGAGAGTGTTGTCTTTTTACATGCGAGAATGATGATGTTAATATGGTGTTGCGGGAAAGTTACGAGAAACCCCAACGAACACATACATTTGTGAAACAAATACTAAGCGGGTAGGAAATTACGTAAAAAGTTGAGTTAGTAAATTTTTTATTGTCGCCGCTATGCGCGGGTAACCAACTAGTATACTGAAATGCATCACTTTTTCATTTGTCACCATTAAGTATGCAATACTTGGATTTATCAAGTGCGACACTTTTTGTTATTTTCTATCACGTATATATCAGTATGTGCAACACGTCTTTAATTAATATGTAACACTTTTTTTCATGCAACAACAGACTGCTATATATATAAATTGATACAAATTTTCATTTCAACATCTACCTATAATATAAGTGAGGAGCTCTTGCATTCTAAAAAGGCCACGTATGGCATCTCATCACATAACACGTGTAAACTATTTTCTTTTATGATTTTTGTATTCCCTACCAATTGCATATTTACTTTATCTATTCACCCCTTATTCTTTATGCAACACACTTTTGTTTTTCAGACTGAATCTCATTCTCTCTCTAATCCTGTCCTCTTCCCCTATTTCTCAGAATAAGGTTCAATCCACCATTTTAATCAACGCTACCACCACTTGACGCTTTTTCTTCTTATCTTCTTTCTTTTTCTTTGAGGGTTATATATTGATTTTGTTTCTTTTTTGCTTTTGCAGGAACAATGGGGATTGTGCATCCCATAATAGTTTTACATGATTGCTTCCTATATGAAGTAAGAAAACGAGCTAAGTAGTCTAAAATTTCAGCAATATATCAATTTCTTTCTCTTTAAAGATATACATATATGTAGTCTCACAAAATTGATTTTCAGATTTGAGATTTCCATAAACTTTTCCAGGAAGAGAGTTTTTTTCTCATATATTGGGAGGCATGAAGCAGGTAGCGGACACTAATATTCGATCTTGAACAATGTTGCTTGAATACGGTATTGTCTTCCATAATTATTTTTCATGATATCTTTAGTTATCGTGCGTGGTATTTGTTTCTCATTACACAGAAACTTTGAGACTGAGAAAAAGAGTAATGAAGAATGGATGAAAAGTGGAGGTGGTAGGGATTTTGCAAGATCTAGAAAATTATTGTTATATGTGTTATTTTTAGTTATTAATTGTAAAATTTATCACTTGTAATATCTATAATTTGTATTGAAGATCAAGCTATTTACACTATTACTTCTATAATTCATATTGTATTATTGTATACCTCGATAGTCTTTTTTAGGTTTATGTTACAATTAGTGGCAAAATGCAAGAGAAAATGATTTCAGTAAGTGAGCCAACTAAAGTAAAAAGTGTACAAAGTGCATTTTAGATCCATATATTTACTTGTACTGTTTATTACAGTAGTACGTTAATCAGTGCACACTTTTTTGAAGGTTTGATAATCATCGGCTTGCTTTTACAAGATTAATAAGTGTACTTGGTTAGAAAAAAAATCAAAAATACATGCTGATTAACACTTAACAGTAAGAGGCATTGAGATGAGAATGATGCACACCATTCTATCTTGTAGAAGTTAAAAATAAACCATACACTCAATAAACAATAATCTATTTGTGTCGAAGTGTATATACAAGCATTAACGAGGATACAAAGAAGTTGGTATAGGCTTTTGACTATAGGGGATGGGAGGAGATTAGTGGTGATAGGCGAAGGTATGGGATGTAGAAGAGTATGGTAATACTAACTTTCTAAACAAGTAGTATTATGTGAGCAGTTGGTATCACCGGGTACAACGGCCATGTCAGGGAGTTGGAATTCTACATTGACTTATCACATTTTAATTTGATGTGTTCACAAGTGAATTTCGTATCTTGCTTGTTGGTAGATCTTGAACTAAGTTACGGAGCAATATTTAAAGTATATGGATAATGGATTTTGTTAGAATTATGGTGTTAACAATAAAATCTTTAGAATATAGTTTTAAGTTATAGTTTTGCACATTTATTCATTATTAATTTGATTAAAATAACTCGAATCAATTATTTTAAAAAAAGATGTGAATTACAGGAATAACTCTGAACCGAATGCTTTTCCTATCATCAGTCATTGTTCCGCCGAATAAAATAACTCCCGAGAGCTACTTGGCCTCATGGGGAACCACACCAACGGGAGCCAAGACTCTTTAATAAATTTATAAATTTAACTCAAATAGTGCATGTCTAATGTGAAATATAGTTTTATTATAGCGATAAAAGGTTTATAAAATCAAAAAAGTGTATCAATTTAATAATTTATTGATACGTGGTGTTACGGCTTGTTATACACTCGTTTAATACATTCACACTTTACTTTGTTTTTTTTAGTTTAAAAACTGAGTAAAACGCTGTTATATTATAGTGAAATCAAATGTGATAACAAGGTTTATTAAGGATTGACAGGTGCCTTTCAAAAACTCGAATAGAACTTCGAGGGCCGTGCTTTGCACGGCCTAAAATACGTCCTAGTAGTAAAATACATTAGTTTGACAAATATTATATCCAATGTAAAATAACTAACATTTATTGTCAAATAAAAAGAAATATATCGAAGTACGATTCTGAAGATCTTCGACATCTTCTCTGCATATCTCCACTTAGCTTGAAGTATTCCCAAACAATGGTACCTCCTACACAAGAAGATGATATACAATTAGTTTTTTTCTTCATATTGTGGAATAAAAAGTCTAGCTACCATCAACTGTTATAAATCTACAACAAGACAAAAATAATTGGCTAGACCTTATAGCAACACCATATGTAAAAATTGGGAAAACAAATCAAGAAGATTTATTGTTAAAACATTGATACTCTAGTCGTGTGTACATATTAGTGGGGATAAGCACATTGATACTCTGGTCGTGTGTACATATTAGTGGGGATAAGCTTGTTTGTGTTTTTTCCGAGCTCAGTTACTAAATTAAATGGAAAATATAAGACTGGTTTGTTGATCCAATCCTCCTCGAGTCCTCGTCACATAAATTAATTCAATTTAGCGGATATAAGTTTTGTGTTTCCGCAATTTGACTAGCTCTATTTCAGATTACATGAAGTTCTGGGTTGTTAATGGGGATGGGTCGTGTGAAACGTTTATTTTCTTTTCACCATATAACCATGTAATATCCTCTTATGTTTCATATTCTCATTTAACAATATTAATATAGGACTAAATTCATAATATAATTCTCTCAAATATATATATACGACTAACTTCAATAAATAGCTAAAGTCATAGACAAGTTCAAATTACCACATCTAATCCTTACGGTCAAACTAATACTACATTGTCAATTATACTATTTCAACTTGCAGTATTAAATAAAAATAGCGGTTAATTCATACCTTTAACCAAACATAATAAATGTTCAAAACAGTCTCGCAACTCCAGGCGGAGATTTTAATGTAAGCTTTTGCGCCGCATCATCCACAACCGTGTCTTGTTGGTCAATGGTCATCAATTTCTTTATGCATTGCTTCTAGTTCTTATTTTTTTCATGATCTTCAACTAGCTCAAGCTTCTTTTATTCATGATCCTATTCAATCTCTTTTGCATCATAATAGACTTTTTTTCAGCCTCTTTAGTGACCCATTAGCTCCATTCAAAAGATAAATAATAATGTCTCGCCGCCATTCACCTTATTTATCAGCTTAGTCACACTTCTACCACTAAGTTTACTGTAGAGAAAATGTAGAAGCACTTCCATCCTTTAAATCCTTGTAGTTCTGTGTTTCTTCCTACATTATTATGTACGAAATATTTTTAAAAATCTACAAGTAACTAATGGTATAATTGAAGGGATATGCTGTCAGCAACACTTAAGATGGGTGCATCAAGGGTTGAAGAAACATGGCAAAGAATATGCGTATGATCTTTAGTATACTAATAAGGAATAATATAGTCCAGGTGCACTGAAAAATTAGAAATCAAACCCTGCTGCACCTATCTATTGTGATGTCCGCAACGCGGATGATTTACCCCGTCATTTAATTTTATATATCTTACATTAATCCTTGTTGAGGACGTGTAGCAAGTTAGCAACATATACATGTCCTTTCTTTTGGCATGTTCACTCAAACATTTGAGCTAAGCTAGGTGCTTCCTTATTCTATATGTATCAGATCAAGGGTCGTCCCTAAATTTATGAAAATTTTAAAGGCCCTGAGCGAAATTACATAATGAGGCCCTGCAATAAGAAACGTTATATATAAAGTGTCATCGTTTTTAAAAAATAATGCATATAATTGTTAACGGGATAAATTTTGGTGCCCCTAAAATTTTTTGGGCCCTGTGCGGTCGCCCACCTTGCACACCCTCAAGGCCGGCCAAACAAACATTTACAAAGTCCATTTCTCATGAACTTTTGTACCAATGGTATGCATGTTTTATAGACATTCGTAGACCCATTGTGATGACACAAAGCTTCGGTATGCACATTAATTGAATGTACACACATCAAAGGTCAAAATGATAAACTAATACTAATAGTACAAAGTTCACACCCTATGTTGTGATGTTAGATGAAAAATGTAATTAGAATGTATACGAGGTTTTATCGTTATCGATCGTTGGCTTGAGTGGATACTTTTTTTTGATAAATTTCTAGATATTCCAAGTAAATGATTACTTTGTGCTTATTCTTCTACTCAATATGAATATATCATATCCTTAATAATCATGTTACTTAAGCACATCAACTACTAAATTAGAATATTGGCACATCCTTAATAAATTACCTATATACAACTGAACTGGCTTTTGATGATGCAAAAAAAATAAATTACCTATGATGGCGGCCAAGATTGGGCACGTTGATAGAAAGGCCACCCGTAACAGATTGCAGGTAGCGGTTTTTTCTTGGCGGATTTGATGGAACGAGAGGGATCGATTTATTGGAATTGGTCAATTGGGTGAAATCACGGTTATGACTCGGGGTCATTTATTTTAATTTTATTTTAAATATAAACAATTTTTATTTGTTCTCCAAACTAAGGGTGAGCACATCCGACCGCAGTCGGTCCGGTCCTCGGTCTACACTTTACCTTATGTACGGCCCTCGGTCCGGTTTTACGTACAACCGACCAATAATGTCTTTTCGGACCGGACCGACCGAAGAACTAGACCGGACTGGACCGACCCGGACTGGACTGAGCACATTCGGTTCGGTCCCTGGTGCGTGGTTTTGGGCTAAAATGGTCTCGGTCTGATCGGGTCCGGGTTTGACCCGATGCTCACCCCTACTCCAAACAATGAACTTTTTGTATTTCTTATAATTTATACAACAGTCTCTGAGATTTATTTTTTGTTGCAAAATAGGTCCTCAAAAACTAACGATGTAACGAAATTCAGTCTTCAGGGGACAAACGCGTAAAACATTTCTTTTGTCTTTCTTAAAACCTATACACAAATAGACCCTGATTTTTAAATGTTGTTGCATAATAGGTCGCCGAGGGTTAAAAAGTTATAACATATCAGTTCTCATGGACCAAACGTGTAACATAAATTTACAAAAACCATCCCTTCATACTATCTTTCATTGCAAAAATCATTCCTATGTGAATTATATAAACAGTCTCTGCCGTTTAATGGCCATTACGATATCCATCCCTAAAGACCAACTATGTCACGAGAATTTACAAAATTGGTCTATGCAGTTTACCTGATCTTGTAAAAATTATCCCCAAGCTTCCTTTTTTTGGTTATATGGGTTTTCGAATCGACATTGCGAGCCGAGTAATCCCATAAAGACTACCCTTTAGGAAAGCCCATAATCGGCACAAGTCTCCGACGATCAGTAAGGACCCCCAAGGTATGATCGGAGTCAAAAGCTAAGGTAACACCCACGATGGCGACTAGAGTGTGTTATGTACTCTCAGGAGAATACAACGTTTGCAGCTAAGATTTAACCTGGGCCATTTCAGGAAAAAAATGACTTTCTATTTATAGAGATGCATTTAGGGATTCATGTAACCCATGAATGCGATCTGATGGTTGAGGATGGCCAACGTGCTGGACATCGAAGGGAGAAGACAAGGATGACATGTGGTGTACCATCCTTTGCTTTCTTATGCTCATGGACCGCTCCATGAACATCTGCCTTTGCTCAACACACTGTTCATAGCACTACCTCCTAGTCGAATGAGGTAATGATACGTATTTTCTGTTGTGATGCCCTTTTGGGATAAGATCAGCCTAGACACTACCTGGACGTGTTCGTTAGGCTTATCTTTGTTGATTCCCGGTTTGGAAAGTTGATTCTCAGGCAAGGTGTGACAGGCCACTAGCCCCGTTAGGCTAGTATTAGGCCTATTACAAGTGTATGAGCTTTAGCTTTGTTGGGCTAAACATTTTATACGCTATTACCGAATCAAAACCCACTATCTAAAATCTAGTAGTAGACTTTAATTTGAGCCAATATAAAAAAGGAAAATGGACAATAAATTTAAGACAGATGAAGTGTAGAATACATAAACTAAATCTAACTAATAAGACCAAGAACAAGAGTGAGATTGGTTGGGATGTTAGAGAGAACTTTGATGGAAAATGGATGAATGTATTAATGAAGTGTAATGGAAAAATGGAACAACCAACCCTCTCCAAGACTAGGAGAGGGACTATTTATACTACTATGAGGCCGGCCATGGGCTGAGTTGGGCCTCCCATGGGCCTTGGGCCGGACTAGATTACTAATCTAATCATGATACTGTCTACGAGCTAAGACTTGTTACAACTTGGAAGTGACCGACACTTTTCGTGTTTCCAACAATCTCCCCCTAAGGGAGGTCACTCCAATTTACAAACTTTAAACCTAGCATACTATGCTTTATCCTTAGTCTTTAGCTCGTACTCTTGACTTTCTCTTGTGAATATGTTGTAGTGATCATTGACTTCTTGGATTGAGCTTGTTCCTTGAACTTGTATTTGACATTGTGATCTTGAGCATCTTGAGATCATCAACCAAGCACAATCTCTACGCCATCTTGTAACTTTGCCAACTTGTGGACTTGCGACTTCTGGACCGACATGCTCATACCATTCTTGAAAAGCTTTAATGTTGCATCTTTCTTGAAATTCTTTAACTTTAACACTTCGACACTTCTAGAAAGATGTGTGGTATCAGAGTAGCGGAAGTCTTGAAACATGTACTTGAGCTTTCATGATGACTTTATGTTTGTCGGTCGGGTATGAGCATGTGGTTATGGATCTTGTGAGACAGCTGGAATCAGGGACCTCCACCACCATTTTAAATAGCCTGCATAAAACAGTTAGCAATAAAGCAGGGGGACGAATATGGCTTTGTCATTCGCCCAGGATTGGTTGGAGAAACCTTCGGATCCGTGAGGATCGACCTGTGATCAGATAGATTCAATTTAAGAAGAATCTTCTTGACAGGATTTCCAGCTGTAGTATTGAATCTTTCTAACACATAAGTATTAGATTCATCGTACTCAGCATGTTCTCATTATCGGAACGTCTCAAAGCAGACAGCACGATAAGAGTGAACCAGTGAGTTACTATCTCACCGATTGATATAGAAAAATTGATTTGAAAATCAATCGGTGTATCACTTACAAAATTGTTTTTGTGGCACACCGAGAGTGTTTATCATTTCAAAAATTCATTAACAACCGTCGATCCATTTCCTGGAACAAGTTTGATTCTTATAGAATCGCACCATCGTTTCTTTCCAGTTTGTCACATGTTTTGATACATAAAGATCGCACAAGTTACCACCATGAGTCTTGTTTGAGTTTGGCTCAAGCAAGGATTCCCATCTCGATTGTAATGAATTCACTCTATGTTCTGGCAAAAGTCACAAGAAAAATTCGCAGACTCTTAAAATGTATCTTGTAATTTCACATTGTAGTGATTTAGCAAGTATAATATAAACAATTGTCCTAATGAGATTTATGATGATCTCTTTTTGCCCCCTAGACTCAATAGTGGAACTTTATTTTAGTGATCCGGAGGCAGAGCTAGTTGCCACCTTTTTCAATATCAACTAACTCGGAGTGAGAGAGTCAATAGAAATGAGTGTATCTCCGTGAGTAATGAAACAAGAGTCTTTTGAGAGACCTTGAGTGGCTAGGGAGGGTTGTGCATAGCGTCACTGGGTCCATGACTGTCTTCAATGTCAGACAACACCTGAGTGTTTCTGACAGCATATGTATTGACCCGGTTTCTGCCTAAGTGTATGGAGGGCTTCTTTATTTTCACCCTTTATCCACATTTCTTTTTCATTCTTCAACCCCTCAAATCATACCGAGACTTCATAACTAACACCTTGTTGGGTTTGTTCCAGTGTTAGCTCCATCTCAGTCGGCATTATTCCCTATTCTCACTTTTTCTCCTTTTTAATCATACCTAAGGACTTCTACACTAACTAGTGGATATCCCTGGGTAGATCCCCCGTTTCTGCTGTATCATGGGATCTGATACCTAAGCCTAACCGCCTTATAACTTCATAAATTTAAGAACATGGTCGGTCTTTTGGGTATTTCATCACGATCCTTCCAAAACATTGAAAATTTCACTCAAAGTGTTTGATATAAATATCAAAAGATTTACACTTTGAGAGTTTTTCATCATCACTAAAAGCTCCCCCTTAACATGTGCATCGTAATCGTAGTACATGCTAGGGTGGAGTGCGTTGATCCATTTATTTGATACTTCTGTCATAATTATTAAGTCAATCGTTAATCACATTTTCTCCCCTTATCCAAAATGTTAATCCCTTGATATTTTGGATATCAATTGATTAACCGTTCGGGGACAAAATGAGATATGATAGCAGATTGGAACATGTTATTGCTCCCCCTCAACTTTTGAGGGTTTATAAGATGATGCCGAGTACAATTATTTGAAAATTTTGAATTTACTAAGAAATTCTTGAAAAAATTTGTACTCGAGCACATCTTATTGTTCACCAAAAAGTCTACACTAATAATGAACATATTCACAAGATAAGTGTATTTACGAGGATTGACCTTTTTAAGATGAGAACAACATATGATAAATCATATGGTCCTTTGTAGAAGCCGTAGGTCACCCCCATATGGTCGTCCACCGACAAATCTCTCCAAACTCCTCATTATTCTCCTTGTCTTTAGCCTCTTGTCAATCGCCTAGAATCATACTCTGCTTTGCTTTGTCACGTGGCTCCAAAAAGGTCTGTGGCAAGTACTCCATTCTAATACCCTGAGGCGATCATTTAGAGCAGTCGAACGCATCTAGAGTACCATCGCTGAACTTTGTGTATTCGTCAATGCGATCAATCTTTTTCTTGTCTTTTTGTTCTCGTAGATGAATCCTCTTTGATCGGAGTATGGTGTATAAGCGTCTTGTCCATCTCAGATTTGATTTGTACGTGTCAGGCTTTGTGAGGTTGAGTTTCTTCTGATAGCTTTCAACGCCCAATTGAAGATCTTCCACACGCCTCTGGATGACAACTCTTCTTGTAAACATTCTTAAGGAGACATTAAATGCAATACGTTCTTCAACGTTGAGATTTGTCACTTTTCCTTGCACGAGAAGAAGCAGCATATCTTCAATGTCTTGGATCCTTAGTCTGTGGAAGTCGCCTTCTTTGAACTTGTAAAGAACGTCATCATCCCTTCGTACAGTAATCCAGTCAAGATGCTTATAGTCTTGCCATTCGACTATTTCAACCTTAGTGACAGCAATGATCCGTCTTTTTGAATAGACGTCACGAGCTGATTCCCTTGAGGTCGCAAATGCATAGAACTGTCTTCGCTTTTTGCCCCAATGTGAGATTCCCCAGAGGGCGAATTTGTCGTATTTGACTATCATTTGACTCCACATTGAGTTAGGCACTAAGTCTTCTATCCATTTGATATGCCCGTAATCTGCAGCCTGGTCTTCGTAACTGAGTAGGAGTACTTCGGCTGACACACCACACGAAGTTACTCCCAGGTCGTTATTAGACGAAGTGATGAATGGTATAACACGACGACCTTTGAGAATTGGAACTAACGTAGTGGCTGTCGGAATCATGAGGATATTGACGACCTTCAGGTTGATCAGTCTAATACTTCATTGTGGCTTTGTAGACTTCCTCACAAAAATATTCAAGTTCAGTCAAACTCTTGCAAGTGCCTTTCATCAGCTCAAATGTTGGACCTGCCTAGCAAATCAGTAGTGTTTAGAGGTTTGAACGATTTAGCCATTCATCACAAAAGCAGAGTTCAAATGTGAGTTCGGTTAGTTTCATCGAATGACTCTCGAGGTCTGTTGTGCCCAGATTGCCTGAGCAATGTTTGACAGATCAAGAACAGTCAGGAACAGACTTATTCCAAGCATGATCAGGAGAAGGAAGTCGAGTAGTTGTTGGAACCATTCAGGAAGATGTTGGACCTCTCTTCGCTTGTTCATCCTGGACACCTGTTTCAAACTCCTGGTGTGCAGGTGCTTCAAAAACATCGGTAGTTTGCATAGCTTCCTCTACCGGGGCAGATTGGCAGCTGATTTCCTTGAGTCTTGGATACTGTAACTGGTATCCTTTCCTGCTGTCTTGGTTGTCGTTTCACTTGGAGCACTGGTAGAATCAGGTTCTTTTCCTGACCTTCTTCTCTTGGACCCCCGGTCTGTTCCAGCGGAGGGTTCTTGATCATCATCAGCACCGTCTCTAGGTCTTTTTATTGTGACCGTATCGCCATATGTATCTAACAAGATCTTGTCGGCTTCATACGCATCAACTAATGCCTTGTAGAGCTGTCTTTGAATGTCTGACCTGTTGATAGAGTTGTTAGCTTCCATCTTGTCAATTAAGATCTTTTTCAGCTCTAGTTCTGAAAGATTTGCAGCTACAGCATGAGACGTGTTGGCTTCCTTTGATGATCGCACCAGAACCTCAGACTCGAGTTGATCGGTTACTAACTTCTCGATTTTTGGAGTAATTTTGGAGACTTCCTTTTTGACTTGTTCCTTGATGATTTTCTTCATTCCTTCATCGATTGAGTCAAGGAATTGTTGATTTGCAGAAGTGGACTCTTCTCGAATTCTGTCATACTTCAATTGGACTGCAACGTCCACTGCTTCCTGCATTTTATTCGCTAGATATTGATCAACGGTGCCAGGAATGGAGGAGAGCGCTTCAGCATATTGATTTGTTTGTCTGAGTTCCGAGAAGTTGTCTTCTAATGCTTTCAGTCTATAATCAAAGCCAAACAACGAAGCAAAGTTAGGAAGATTTTGTAGCAAGGAGCTTGTAGTAGTAGCCGGTGTCAGAATTGGTGGTTGTTGTGTTTGAATGACGAGAGGATACGGTGTTGGAGGGCGATTGATTTGTGCAGTGAAGGATGGCTCCATGATGGCTGTTACAGGAGTATCAATGAGAGAGGTGGCTTCAGTATGTTGTCCAAAAATATCATCAACACCAGTATCTTGGTTTGGATTCAGCATGTTGGAGACGAATCCAGATGATAACAGACGGAGCTTGTTTGTTTGACCATCAAGGATTAAACGGAGTTAGGGTCACATGAGTGTCTCAATTTGCTGGGGTTGCATGAACTGGGTAATATAACATCTGTCATTACATCATCTCTTCCATCAAGATCGGTATTTGTATTTTCGTCTGCCTCATTTCCTTGATCCTCTTCATATTTAGCCTCTTCATCCGACTTAGCTCCTTCAACATTCGTTCCTTCGACTTCATTGTCACTATCTACCGGTCATCTGAAGATAGAAAATACTAGAGGGTGTGTGAATGAGGTTCGAAAGAATCATCTTCATCAGTTTCCTCTTCATGTATTATGTCATCATCATGAGTTGTGAGCTTTGGATGTACAAAATCATCACCATCATCGTCTGATTTAGTCTGCTCTTCATCATCATCATCTTGATCTTTCTCATCAACGTCATGTTCATCATCATTTTCATCTTGAACTTTCTCATCATCATCATGTTCATCATCATCTTCATCATCCTGAGTAGTCTCATTAACGTCATTTTTATCTGCATCTTCATCATCTTGAGCTTGCTCATCATCTTGATCATCGTCACTAATTTTTTTTTTGAATATCCAAGAGATATCATCCTTCTAGTCATAATCAGGTGCATCAGGAACCCCAGGTGTAACACTATTCCTTCATCCTGCCACCATAACCATACATGAGAGCTATGAGTTTTTTTTCTTGACGCTTCTTTTGTGATTATTTTGAGTTTGCTCAGCCTCTCTCAAATCTGCCTCAAGATATTCTCCATCTCGTAGTCTCTTTGTTTCCTTTTCTATACTTCTTTTCTGTTGGGGCAGTGGGAGGCTTCTGTTTTGTGATTGTATCTGTATTAGCTTTCTTCTTGCTTCCTTTTGTCTTAGGAGGAATTGTTCCTGAAGCCATAGCATAATATTCTTTGTATGATTCAGAGTTGCGGATGTCCTCGTTGGTTAATGCCACTGGCAAGATAGCCCCGTACAACTGAGTGACTTCATTCCTTGAGATGACATTGATTGTAGTGAACATTGGGTCATCTCTGGCATAGTGCCAATTGACCTTGTTTCTTCTAGGAATTGAAGGATCTTTTTCCATGACAAAGTTGACGACTAACTTGGTGAACCGAGGATAGTACATCGCATTGCCCATCCTTCTATTTTTTGTCCTCATCTTGAAAATGAAGTCCTCCCACAGAAGATATGCATAATCAACATTCTTCTTATTGTACATACCCCACAAGATTTGAGCTTGAGAAAGACGAAGACTGTCATATGATGGTATACCACTGAGACATTTGTTGATGATAGCAGCAAATGATCTCCAGGGTTGATGCAGTTTATTGACATTAACGTCAGTGATCTTTCCTTATATCTCCGAAGAATGACCAAGACTATCTATAAAGATGAGGATCTCCCTTCTCAAGAGGTGGATCTAAACAAACTTCTTATTACCGAAAAAACCCCTTTTGTGATTTTTGGCCAAATTTGAAGGATGCCTTACTGAATTGATCAAGACCAATAATGTGCTTCTTGTTATTCAGTCTAAAACGGACAGATCGATATGAACATAAGCTGAAGCCCCGAATCTTGCATGTGATCTCTGAGCAACAGCAGTGACTTGAAATCCTTTGTAGAAGAGGAGTGAGCTTTAACACATCGTAGACTACTTGAAGGTTTGCTTCCTTTTGATGTGACATCCGGAACTTAAGCGAAGATTACCTTTAACCAAACTAAAGTCGGTCAGCAGGAGCACCAATGCATCATCCAAAGCAATCTGATCCGCTATTGAGATTTCCATGAGTCTGTTTAAGAAAAAGTGAGTGCAGTTTATAAGAAAGCACAATCATTCATTCATGAGAACCTTTTAATGACTTTTAGCACTTATTGAAGATCAATCTACTTAGATAACGAATACGTGTAAGACAAAGGCACCTGATCCTAACAATAAAGTTAATGATTAACCTGGTTTGTCCAACTTTTAATGTCTATTTTAAAACTAGAGATTTGTTGAATTTAATCTAGTTAGAAAAAAATTGATCTTAAGTGTGTTATTCAAAAAAATTCGTTACAGTGTTGATAACTGTACTCGATTGGATCCCAAAAAAAACACCTTGATCGGGTTTTCACAAAATTATGCTCGTTCGGTCCTTATTATAAGCACTCGTTCGGTTCTAATGAGCAGTTGCTCGTTCGGTCATTACAAGAAGTCACTCGTTCGATCCTTATTATAGCACTCGTTCGGTTCTAATAAGCAGTTGCTCGTTCGGTCCTTACAAGAAGTCACTCGTTCGATCCTTATAAGCAAACACTCGTTCGGTCCATAATATCAGTCACTCGTTCGGTCCATAATATCAATCACTCGTTCGGTCCTCACTACATAGCACTCGTTCGGTCCACAATATCAATCACTCGTTCGGTCCTGTCTAAGAGTCACTCGTTCGACCCTCACAAGATTCACTCGTTCGGTCCTTTCTAAGAGTTACTCGTTCGACCCTTCTAGCACTCACTCGTTCGGTCCTCATATTTAGTTACTCGTTCGATTCACAAGAAATTACTCGTTCGGTCCATGCAGGTTATACTCGTTCGATTTATTCAAGTTTTGATTGTTTGGTTTCTTAAGTTTGTGCTAGATCGACTCTAATGGCTAACTTCTATTCTACATATCCACTAAGACCACGATAAATACCTCACACACAACATATAAATATTTAGGCATTATCTATTAAACCGTACAAATACGAATCAAAAACAGGTGTAAAACGCAACGAATAATAACACTTACTGTCCTAAACATATATTACACCTAATACAACAAAAGCCCTCAATCAATTGAAGGATTTAACCAATTCTATTTTAAGAACCCTAATTTTTAAAATAGGCAACTTTAATCAAATACGGGTGAAATCGTTTTAATTCTTTTAGGATTCGAGCTGATTTAGGTGTAGAAAAACAAGATTTCAGTGTAAACCTCTATAAGAAACGGTAGTAAATCAGCTAGATTGAAGTGATTCGAGTGGAAAGTGTTCGTGTATGTGTTTTTGAGTGTGTTTTGAGTGTGTGTTTTTGATTTATGTGAACAGTGAAGTACTGGTGGGGGTGTTAGGTTATAACTCAATTTTAACTTTGGCACTTAGGCCCTCACTTATCACTAATTTTTAATCTCGACAAATATGTTTATAATAAGGTATATTTCAAGTTAAACAAATAGCACACATGGACCTTAATGTTTTTATACTCTCATACCTATGAGACAAATATAGCCAAAACTATACACCCTAAAGGCATAAAACAAGTAACACATAAGGCACAATCGAGTTAAACTTAATTAACTTTCTATCATGAGTTTATAACGTTATCGTTTTGAGAAAATATTTTTCCCTTTTTGACAGTTCTCATTTGACATGACAAAGAAATTTAGAACATATCCTCTCCCTCATACAATGACCCGTTTCTATTGAAAGATCTGTAGACATTGTTGTGAGAAGTCAAATGTATCTTTGAAAATCATATTCAGATGATGGAAAGGATTTTGCATGTGACAAAGACAACTAACACCAAGATATATAAGATTTCTCTTATTTAGTTCATATATAGAAAAGATGCACTGACACTGAACACTTTATGGATATAGGAAGCCGGGTTGTGATGCAGAAGAATCACAAGCCATTGAGCATGGTCATAAAGTAGACCTGCCCGAGAATAAATTCCCGTTGAGAGGCCACAGTTTTCTTTTGAAATACTGCCTTTAAGATGATGACCGGGTTGCTATCTAAAAAAATAGCAAGCACGTGGGCATATTTGAAAAACACTTGTAACTTTCTGCTCGAACTTTCATTACAGGCTTGTATCATTGTTAAAGATATTTCTAAGACGTAAATGTTATCGAATTCAGAAGACATCCATTGGAAAACTTTCTTTTTAAATTTGTCTCATTTTTTAATTTTGTATTTGTTTTTGAAGGTTTATAATAAAAAAAAATCTTTTTGTTTTTCTAATTTTATAAAAAATAAAAATGAAAATAAAAATCCTTATTGTGTTTTCTGATTTTTAAGTATTTTACTAATAACAGAGTATATTGAATAGTACCTCCACTATTCATCAACTTCGTCTGCCAATGTGTTTAGAGTTCTCCGGCGTAAAAACTCCGCATTCCCAGCTTGTTGATAATAAATTTACTCTTTCTCGGCCACATAGCTTTTGAAGATCCACCAATGAATCCCGTATTGACAAAAGTAAAGTTCGATCCACATTCTCAACATGCTCCTTGATGAGTGAACCTACGTCTATATGTTGGATCTGGAATGTTGACACATTGTTGCAGACATAAGGCAATAAAGCGCTTTTGTTTATCACAGTACATTTGAATTTATTGAATCCAAACCAAGTCGGTAAGTTGTGAACGCATCCAAAGGACTTGAGCACAACAACCGTACAAAGCTATATATTCAGCTTCCGTACTGATATCGCAGCGCTTTATGCTTAGACGACCAGCTTGACAAGTCCTTACACCAAAGTTGTATACTGCCAATGTACTACCCGTGTATCCTTGACAACCACATGATCCGCAAGCTGCAAATGCTGATAGTGCAAAGGAAGAATCCTTCGATACCATAGACCCGAAGTACGTTCCTTTTAGATAACCGAAAAGATCCTTTTTACTGCATTTAGGTGCTTTTCGGTAGGCCGAGCCTGAATACCGGTCACACATTCATATAGAAATTGTAGGTCAGGTCCTACAGGCTTGTAAGATTAAAGGAGGGTGCCAATCATACCACCATAGTGATGGATCTACAGCTTTCCCTTCTTTTATCCTCATCCAGTTTGGAACCCCCTTTTATCACCACCATTGAGAATCCACTGGTCACAAGAATCAATAGCCAAATTTTCTTAAGTTGAATCAAGAGCTTATTTTGATTGTGTTTATTAAGATGCCTCTGGACTTTGAGAAATCTGTAGTCCAAAATAAATAATTTAACCCATCATCCGACAACTTGATTTGAACACAATATTTTAGCAATGATCACAATTTCAGGAGTAATGCAGCAAGATAATATCATCCTGACATAGATATTGTACAGAATAAGTTCGTTGACCCTCTCTACGGATAAACAAGAGGATCCACTGAGCCTTTGGAGAAATCCATTGGATATCAGGAATGAAGTACAACATACATACCACGCACTGGAGCTTGTTCAACCCATAAAGACTTTCTTAACCTTGTATACTTGTTAGGTTTGTCTGGATCCACAAATCCGTCCGGTTGGCTAACATAAACTTCTTCTCGCAGATTACCATTCAGAAACGCAGTCTTCACGTCCATTTGATAGATGACCATGTTCATGTGAGCAGCAAACGCTAGAAAAATTCGTATAGCCTCTAATCTTGCAACCGAGCGAATAGACTCTTCGAAATCTTCCCTCTTCCTGACGATAACCACGAGTGACCAACTGAGCCTTATTTTTCAGAATACCTCCTAACTCATCAAGCTTAACCTTATAGATCCACTTAAGAGTGATGACAAATGCTTTATCAGGAGGAGGAACAAGTTCCCAAACTTCAAGACGTTCAAATTCATGAAGTTCCTCTTGCATAGCTTCAATCCAACATGCTTGAGTTAATGCGTCTTTGTAGTTCTTAGGTTCAACTGATGTGAGAAAGGCATCATAGTAGCAGAATAAGGCTTGTTCATGGAGTTGTAGTCGTGTGGAAACTGGTCTGTCGAGAGCACCGATTATATTCTCAAGTGGGTGATCCTTAGTCCATTTGCTATTGTGTTCAGAAACTTGGTGATCGGGAGGCACAATTGTATGAATAACATCTGATGATGAGGATGGATCAGAAGAAACTTCTGGAATTGGAATACCAAAGTATGGATCATTACCCATATGTGCGACTTCAATATCATGATTATCTTCTTCAACATCATGAGAAATAATAGGAGTTTGAGTTTCTTGTGTTGTAGGAGAGTTACTTGGTGATGGTGCATCTTGATCAACTGTAGTTGAGGAAGGTGAGCCAGTTGATACAGCATGTTCATGTGCAACTACTTCAGGAATAGGAGCAATGACTTCTGGTGCTTGTAAATCAACATAAGGTTGGGGATTAAGTGACTCGTCAAACATTGGTTGAAACAACAAATCCCAGTCAGATCTCGAAGGTGGTACAAATGGTGTGGAAGAAGGAGGGTTTGGTACGAGTCCTGAACTGATTGTTACAGGAGTCATTTCATGAAGTGCGGGTCCTGAACTGCTGTGTTCAGAAGCCATCGCGGTCAGCTCATCAAAGTCAACATGAATGGTCTCAATTATTCGTCTGGTACGTCTGTTATAAATCCGGAATGCTTTCTTTGTGGGTGCATATCCAATGAAAATACCAATGTCAGCCTTCGGTTGTAACTTACCCAAATTCTCGCTATCATTCGTTGGGTAGCAGAGTGCACCAAACACATGAAGATACGATAGATCGGGAGGTTTGTCGTGTAAAAGCTCATATGATGTTTTACCAGCGACGACGTTATCATGGAACGTATTTGGAGATAACAGGTTGTTGGCATAAACCGTTTCGGCCCATAGAAATTAAGGGCTTTTGCATAAATTTACATAGTGCGGGATGCTTCCGATGAACGTACGATTTTCGTCTTTCAACAAACACTATTTTGCTATGGAGAGCGAGCAACTGATGTTTCATGAGAGATGCCAACCTTCTCATAATATTCACGCAATGTTTCTGATTAACAAACTCAGTTTCATTATCTGTTTCTGACGTATGTGGACGGACGGTTTCATTAAGTCGTACTTGGGATCATCTTCAAAAAGTTATAATAAAAGGCTGGAGCTTTATATTGTGATCGCAAAACATTTTTACCACATGTAAATCAGAGTAGTCGTAGACAATATCGAGATTGTACTTCTTTCCATTGTCACTCGCGACACGCATTGGCCACATAAATCCATATGCAACAGATAGAGTTTTTCTTGATTGGTATCTTCAGATTTGGGTTTATGGGGTTTCTTTGAACTTTTGCCTAATGCACATGCAGAACATAAGTGATCTTTTCAAACTTGAGCTTAGGGAGTCCCCTCCGTACAAGGTCCATGTCTTGCAAGCTGAATTGATTTATTTAGCACCAAGAGTTCAAGTGAGATAGACGCGATCATGCCATAACCAAAAGACTTGGTTGTTAGACGCCTTTGACAATAGAGAATGGGATGAGGATGCCATCATATTCCCAAGTGAGGTCAGTGTATCAAAGGTTATCCCCTTGTTGATTCTCATCAATAATTCAACACCTTCTAGATTATGAATGAGTAGCATGTGTGTTGACGACAATGCCACTTCGAGATTGTAATCGCAATTGTCACACAGAAAATAAATTATGCCCATAGTCCTTCAACGTATTAAACCCTTGAATAGTAACATCCAATTGATATCTCCATACCCATTATCTTTGCATCTTGATCATTTCTGAAATTTTGTCTGTACCGTAGAATTTATGATGAAATGGTGAGCTTGAGAGCGGATTCTTCCGGTCATGTACTTTGAGCAAACAGTGTCCATACCATGAGGAGCGATTTGGACAAACCTGCATTCATTAAGCGAAGTAGATGGAATATTGTTTTTGTGGATCCCCAGGATTTACTGGGATCCTGTTTTGTTAGCAGACATTGGTTTAAAACCTTTGTTTTTGCTAACGGACTCAGTATTCTTATTATCTAGGTTTCCTTGGATTATACCTATTTTACCCACGGGTTTGGGTGTGATTCAGATTCTAGAACAATTGGATTCTAGAAGCGCACTTCATTTGTAGTGGTTAATCTAGTTAAAGGGCACGGCATTTCCTACAATATGTGAAGGTGACCGACGGTAGGTCTCCAAATATATCCTATCTGATGTGAACAACTTTTCCTTTGTTAGTTTCCAAAATATCTTCTTAGATTTATTCTTTTTAGATTTACTCTTCTTAGGTTTAGCATGAAATTTCACATCATTCATAGAATTAGAAGCACACAAATTATCAGAAGACATGCAATCATCACTGTTAATACAGACATAATCAGAATTATCTTGTTTCTTGGGATTCTGATGCACTAACCGCATATCCATGAACTTTAATAGTCACCTTCCCTTCTTATTCAAATAGATTTAACATTCTCTAGGTTGAGCTTCTACTGTTACTTTTCGAATTACTACTTGGTCGTTTACTGAATCCTATCTTTCCTGGTATTGCCTGAAGGCTGTGGTGTGATCCGCTAGCACTAGTTAGAAAGTTCATACTCCATGTAGAAGCAAAAAACACGCTTGTTAGAAAACTATGTTGATGTCGAGTCGGTTTTTGTGTTTTCTGTGGATTGTGAGTGATTCGGCAAACCTAATTTCTTGTCCTTTTTCCCTCGGATGTTGGACTAAATTAATTGAGGACCAAATTGTTGATGTAACGGCATTGAATCTATGATGTGTGAAAGCAAATGCCTGATTGACTTTGGGATATACCTAAAGCAGACTCTTAAAGTGAATCTTGAGGGATAATCGCTTTTACATGTTGTACTATATCCCTAAGGTACCAAAGCTTTCTTCCTAGGTATGCTTAATATCACGAGGACCGCGTAGGCTGTAAGACATTGTGTGCAGTCCTTTTATTCAACATTTTGGGCGTGATGGTTTCGTATTATCCTTAGTCACTTTGGGGATCAATGAGTGGGTCACAGTAGCCTCCTTATTCTAAGCTTTACTTTTTAAGTTCCTTATCTCATTTTTTAGGGCTACTATGACTCAAACCTAGTTCCTGAAGTTTTGCATTTAAATTATGCGAAATTTCCCAGACTTTATATTGACTTGTTTAATTAAAGCATAACATTTGTTCTTTGATTGAACACGTTTGGTGTATCGAGTCATAAAGTGGTTTATTAAGTCTGTTTCAAATGCTCATTCTCTAGTACAAGTTTGTCACTCTATGTTCCAATTCAATGTTAAGACAGTCTCTATTTCATCATGTCCATTTTGACTGTACCTATCCGCCACATTTCCATTTAAGGAGCTTAATTTGCTCTATCACACTGGACAATGACTGTGTCCTTTCGCTTGAGACTGAGCTCTTAATTCACTTAAATTCATATACAACTGAGTAAAACTTGGAGCATTTTGATTTTAAACACGTTTCTTGTTGAAAAAATTTATTGATTAAGTGGAGAATCAGCTTTCCAATGTGATCTTTAAACAAAAAATTGATGCAATGTTTTTTTGTGTTGTAAAACTCTTACAAAGGTATAATGTAAGTTTCTTTATACAACAAAATCATTTTTATTGAGGAGCTCAGTCTTGAGTTCGAGACACTTTTAACATCATTAACAGTTTCACCACCTTCATTCACAGTCAAATTCACAACAGTCTTTGCAATTCATTATCATTGGCTTGTGCAAGTAGAGTCGTTCTTTTCACTCAAACTTGATCATTTTAACTTCGAAAAGGTTCTGGCACTCAAGCGATGTTGTTCGACAGACTGTTCCATCTTGGTAAAAAGACTTTTTGGACATCGGCAAGTTCTTAACTAAGTATTGGTTGAAGTTATTGAAGGATATCTTTTTAATTCTTATATAAAACGGAATGATTTCATCTCGAAACAAGCCTTTTGTATGTTTAAAACCCCACGTCGCCCCTCATACGTGATGGCTGTTGTGGCAGTGGTTCTTTCTTTTGATAACTTATCAAAGCAGTAAGATATCGTTTTTAGCTCTTTCAAGCTTGTATTCACCATACTTAACTTTAGGAAAGTTCTTTTGGAAACCTCAACTATGATGGTTGTGGAAGATTGAGATGGGTCTAAAGCTGGTTGGGACGAAGTCGATTTCCAATAGGCTGTTCATTATAAATCAGATGACGAACAAATCGTTTGTTGTAATCGTTATTAAGAATAGCATAATTAATGGGTTTAGTGTTCACTCTATGTTTTACAACCATTGGATCTTGTTCTTTCAAAAAGCAATTTTGAACGACTTCTCTTCTCAAAGCCCCCCCCCCCCCCCCCCCCCACCACCCCCCCCCCCCCATTAATGTTCTTCCAGGAATCAGGAAATCACTTAGGTAATCTATTTTAAGAATGTATTTCCGTCATACAGCTTTGGTTTGGATCCCTGTGCTTTCTTCAGATAGAAAGGTTTTTCAAAACCGATAGCTTGTTTCGGTTGAATGATCATAACAAATTTTGGATTTAGTCATCATATGAACAGTTTGCGCAGATTGACCTCTTTTGAAAATGATGTTATCAAGTTGCTTAATTTTCTTTTCTAAAGCAATTTCTCTATCAATATTTGGTTTTCTACCATTTTTAATTCATTCTTGAGAATCTGAAATGTTTTCATTAAAGATTCCTGTTCTTGCATTTGTTCGAAAAAGGATTTTGTTACGACGTACAATCTCTGGCATACTGTTCATTGATCTGAAAAACTGTTTCAACTGTTTGCATTTCTTTAAATTTTTAACCTATTCTGTATATCTGTCAAGCTCTGTAGTCATAGCTTGATTGGACTTTTATTTACCAGATTAAACATTGGTGCATGTGCGTCACTTGGGTAGTTAATTGTTTCAAACATGATAAGATTGGACCATATTGTTGTAGCAGAGATATTAGAATTATGGGACAGTTTCCTGTTGTGTTTCACCTCAGTTACGGAATAAGAAATGTTATTGATATCACTGGGTTTATTTCAGTTTCTGTTGACTTCACTTTCTTTAGACTGTTCAGACTGAGTCCATTATCTGCTCACTTGATGATTAAATAATGTGTTTTAGATTATCTGGATTGAGTACCTCAGTGAGTGCATCTGAGCCATTCCTGGACAGATTCGCCATAAGAGCAATCTTGGCTGAGTTGAGTTCATCACAACATAGTCATAGGCATCACAGATCATCGGATGATAAGCAGCAATGTGGGTGATGACTGTCTGGAGAGGTTTGGAATTCAGGAAGTACTGGATCTTATGCCTAAAAAAGCTATTTCTGTACTCTGTTAAAGCTTGACCACGTTGCTTGACGATTGAACCAGCACAACTTTTTGAACTATGTTTCATCCCTTTTCCGCTTGAGCTTAGTACACTGCTTGGCAATATGACCCTCCCCTTTGCAATTATAACAAATAACAGTCCGTTGTTTCCCCGTGTTGCTTCCACTTGCACTAGGTGTGTATTTTCTTGTTATTCCAGCAGCATAAGTGGTTTGTCTCCCCTGAACAGGTTGAACAGTTACTTTTCCATTATAGATGGTAGCTTGTTGATGAGGGTTTGACGAAGTCCTTAGCTGATTGTTGGTAGTAGGATACCGGGATGTGACAACAGCAGTTAAGAATGACATCATGTGATTAATTGCGTCAATTAGATCATCCCCTTTCTGGAGCACTAGAACAACTAGATTGGAGTCTGGTTGGGAAAATTCAGGTTGTTGCTGTTGATAGGTTATGGGAGCATATTCTAATTGTGGGATTGATGGTTGTTGAGAATAAACGTTGTGGTGAACGGTGGATTGATACTCATTTGTTGGATAAGTAATTGAAAGAGGTGTTGATTGATTGGTTGTGAATTGTTGAGGTTGATAAGGTGTAACAAACTGTGAAGACTGATATGGTGAAACGTGAAGTTGAGATAGAGACTGTGGGTGAGTGTGTAGATGAGATTGATAAGCTGGCTGAGTTAATTGGTGAGATGCAACTAGAGCAAGAGGATCGGGGTTGCGTTCATGCATCAAACGAACTTCATTTGCATGTCGTTCATGTTGTTGCAGGTGAGCATGAAGCTGATCAACATTGGTAGTGTGCAAGTCTTTGACCAGTTTAACATCAGTAACAAATTTGCTCCATTCATCAGGAAGAGTGTTTAAGAACTTGGTGTTAACTTGAAACTGCTCCAATGGCATCTTGTAAATGTTCATATCATTGAGTAACAGAGTGAACCTCAAGTAGTACTCATGTAACGTCTCTCCTTTCTTGTAAGTGAACTTATCGAATTCATCATACAGCTTGCACTCACGTTCTTGTTTTGTTAATGACGTTCCTTGCATTAGCAGTTTAATCTTCTCCCAAAGATCCTTTGCCACACGATGTTGACTCACAAGAGCATAGATTTCAGTTGGTAGGCCTTGGAGAATGATGTTTATAGCTTTGATGTCGCAATCTGCTTGAATGGCTTCAGCTGGAGTTAGTTCAACATATTCCTTAAGCCTTGTTACTCCATCCTCAGTGATTGAAGGCCAAACAAGTGGTCCTTTTTCAACAGATGCAAGAATCATTCTTCCATGTGGTCTATTCATCATATAAAGTTCCATTCTGCTTTTCCATGAATCATACAAGTGTTTTTCAAGCATCGGTGGTTTGTTGTCTCCTCCAGAAAGAAGTGATTTATCAGCAAGAGTCGTCATTGTGGTATCAAAAAGATTACAAATTGATCGATCGGTGGTAGAAAGAAATTGTGTTTGGTTACGTGATTGTTGAGTCTTGAAATGAAACTACACGGGATTTTACAATTCTTGACAAAACCGGGAAAACAAGTGTTTGTTTCACGGGATTTTACAAGTCAAAGAAATAACCGTATAATTTAAAATTGAGTTTGTTAAGTTTAAACTTAATTTATTTTCACTAGTTCGGTTGACAAAAAAAATCCTAGTTCGATCCGCTAGTTCGATCCTGTCCGTTCGGTCCAGCTATTACGATCCTATCGATCGGCTACTCCTCTATGTTCGATCCCCTAGTTCGTCCGTATCGGTTCGGATTCTAACTAGTAGAAGAACACTCGTTCGATCTAATAAAAGCGCTCAGTATCGATACAAACTAGAATCACAGTCGTGATCGATACCAACAAGACAAGCTACTCGTTCGAAAGTTGAGACTTAATAAGCTCGTTCGGTTCAACCAATGCAATAGCTCGTTCGATCCCCTCACGTTCGATTTCACTAGTTCGAGTATTCTTGTACGATTGACTAGTTCGAATCCCACCTCCTCTAGTTCGGATCCGAACTATTACGAAACCCAAATTTTCAAAACTCAAAAAGACACGATTTTTTAATGGTTTATTAAGCAAAATTCCTTGTACAACTAGTAATAACTAAACCTATAGGACCAAAAATAAAAATGAAAATTTTTAAGGTTTTAAGCCAACAAATTTTTATCCTAATTTGCTCTTTGTAAAGGTTTTGAACACAAATCAAACACAATTAATCAAAACACAACAATACGATAGGAAAATGACATACCACGCTATGGCTCTGATATACCAATTGAAGAATACTAGTAAATTCTAAGTGACAACCAAGAACAATAAGTGAGATGATGTGCTTGAATTGTTAGAGAAAACTTGGATGGAAAATGGATGATGTATTAAATGAAAATGAATGGAAAACAAAGTGAACAACCAACCCCACCAATACTAACGAGAGGGTGAAATATAGTTACTATGGCCGGCCAGGGGCTGGAGGTTGGGCCACACCCATAGGCCTTGGGCCGGACCTAGATTACTAATCTAATCCTTATACTAACTACGAGCTAAGACTTTTTACAGAACTTTGAAGTGACCGATTCACTTTTCTTGATTCCAACAAGAATGATAACAACCCCGGAGTCTTGCCTATACTACACTACAACAGTTAGGTACACTACCTAGGGAGTTGTAAAACTCTTTGTGAGTTGCAACACCCACATCAGAGGTCGAAAACCAATTTGACCTTTTTTGTATATAACGTTTTCAAAATTGAATTCATGCTACTCATTATGATGCCACTTACATTTTTATTTTATTTTTCAAAGGCCTTTTATACTTTCGTATATGCTTTTACAGAGCACTCGGTACGGTGGTGGCACCAACCCGCCCCACGGCGCCACCAACTATACCAGACCTCGCGCCAAACCCTCTCGTGCCACCACCACAACCCACGCCGTGGGATTTTCCTCTTTTTTTAATTTTCAAGTGGGTATTGTGTTTTTGTGTGAGGTTTTGTGTTTGTATTGTGATGAGAAAGTTTTTTTTTAAGTTGCAGGTCTGACGCAAAGAGGAAGAAGAAGATTGGTGGATTTTTTTTTTCACTTTAAACCTTGTTATGTAAGTTTACATTATTTGCCCTTGTTAGTGTTGTTCTTGCATCGTTAGTCTCTATTTTGTTTACACTGTTAGTTCTTATTTAATTATATACTAGTAAATGAAAAGGAAAAAATTCTCATGACACACATATTGTGGTGCCAACCAGATAGGGGGTTTTTAGTGTCATGTGAAATAGTGGTGCCATGGGAAAAAGTAGTGAGGTGGCAC
>BQNB010061821.1:0-33008 GCA_026074375.1 Tanacetum coccineum
CCCCCTCTTTGTCAGCCGGTTAAACATACACCCCTTTAATATATCTATTTTTTTATATATAAATCTTTACTTCCTAAATTAAATACATAGATATCCTTAAATTTTAGTACAAATACCAAATAAAACATATTATCCCCCTATTTTTTTCTATAAAATTCGGTTCACCACCCAACTCCTTCAACGACTATATTTTTTTTATATTTCAAGTCGATATAAACTAGGAAACCTTTCTACTATATAATCCATATAATCACACACTTATACTCATAACACTTTTGTAAAAACCAAAAACCACGCCTGGTATCCCTTTTTCTCTCCATTGTTCGAACATCATCATCAAAAACCATAATATTCCATCTTCAAATCACCTTCTAATCATATTCATTCTACTCTAAATTCACTATTATATAAACCCCAATCATCCTACACACATAGAAAGTCACCAAACATGGAGTTATGAAGATTCTTGATGATTGAAGATTATAGTTTTTAGGGTTTCTAATTGATTGAGGGCTACAAGATTGTTAAGAGGTTGAATTAGAAGTGATACAAGCAAGATTGGAGTTGGAAAAAGTTAGGGTTTGATTGGTTTGGTTGTTGGAGTCCACGGCCAAGAACACAACCCACATAGGGTTTATGTTCATTCATCTTTATCATGTCTCTTTGTGTGGTAAGTGCTCTCCTTAAACTCCTTATTGTTGATTTAATGATTTTTGAATGCATGTGTTCAATCTTTAAGTTTTTATGAACATGCATGCTCTTAGTATGATTGATCTTGGTTGGATGGTGTAAGTGAAGTAAAATAGATATAAGATCAATTACATTGATGTATTTTGGCCTTGTGATGGATCAATTGATGATTTTGAAGTGTTTGGATTAAGTTTAGAAGTAGATTTTAAGGACTGTTTCCAGATCAGTAGGTAAACATGTAGTTTTCTCAAACTTTTTGGCTTAGGTTCTGTAAACAAAAGACATGGGTGGATAGATACAGGTCATAGCATCATGTGATAGTTGGATGCTCAACCAATTCCTCCTGGATGAGGGAGATATGGTCAAAATACGAAAATGGGTCAAGTCTGGACCTTTGATTAGAAAACGTGTTAATGTCAGGGTTTTTGAACTAAAAGTTTAGGTTTTAAAGCATGGGTCAATTCTAGACATCTTATAGAAGCTCTAGCATTTTTCCTCACACTCATTACTATTTTAGTTTAGGATTTATGACTAAAACGGCAAAACTAAGAAATTCAGTTAATAATCTGGTTTGACCTTAGTTAGTAAAAGTTTAATTCCCGTTGATTGGTAAACAATTGGAATGTGAGGCTTGATGTTTTGGAAACTAGACTTCAAGAGCTTTCCAGAGGTGTAGGCCTTGTGTTTATACCATTTATATAATAGGAGATACAAGTCGATGATCATGAGTCAATTCCAAAATTTCAATTTTTATGTCTAGTCTAAAAATTGTAAACGTAGATATAACCGTAGCTAAAATTTGAATTAGACGGGGAAACTTGGTAGTTACTTAAATCCATATAAGATAAGGTCACACATCATGTTAGGGAGTAAAAATACCTTGGCTAAGCCTAAGTGCAATGTGCTACATATCTTAGAAACATCCTATACTTGTCAAAATTTTCTTATGTATTGTTTTACTTATATAATATACTAAGTCGCGTCACGTCTGATAGGTCACGGCTAAATCGTTGGCACTTCATCTCTTGATTGATTTCTCGCTCGATCATCTTCTACTTACGGTGAGTTCATAGCCTCGCATTTAATTCTTTTTATGTTTTAAAAACCAGCGAGGGAGATACATGCTTGTTTTGGAAAAATCAAACACAAGTGATTTTATTACGTGATCGTTGCTATGAGTGATTTGTTGTGGCCCTTCCTTCATGAACCGTCAATCGTCGATAACCGCTGAACGCTAATGCAATAATAATAGATCTATTTTGGCCTAACGACCTGTTAGACGTGTGTTCCTTGCGAAGGCATACTGAGACATATTGTACTTAGTATTGGGAGTGTTAGCACTCCAGGTTGGGCACATGGTTAAGGTTTGGTTCGTGGCTCTAGCATCGTTGTGATTGTTCTATGAACTAAATGTTTTGCTATGCTTGTGTTCAAAATGATTGTTATAAACTCTATGAATTCACTCAACATTTTTGTTGACGTTTTTAGCATGTTTATCTCAGGTATATACTTGCTAGCTTGGATGGGATGGAATGCGGATATCGAAGGACGTGGACTTGGTGAACTTTGCACATATGATAAAATATTTTCTTTTAAAGAAACTTAAACATGTTGTGGATTATTTTGAAATGATTTTTTTTAAAGTTATTGGGACCTTGTAACTCTGATCTTTTTAATAATAATTGAATGTCGTTTTGACTCGTGAGCTTATATTATGAAGTAGCGCCCCAATGTTGTATTCTGATGCGTTGCAAATTTGAGGGTGTTATAGTAGATGTTTCTGTTAGGACAAATAAAAACATGTATGTTACGTCTAAGAATGTTGTTTCAAACAAAAAGATTATAACTAATGTTGATGTTCAAAATGCTCTTATAGTGAAGGATGTATCATGTGTTTCGTGTGCTAAAAATGTGTTTATTCCATGTCATGATAAATGTCTTGCGAAGTATAAATTAATTGTGCATTCCAAAGTTAGAAGGGCCTTATTCACTACTCCTAGAAAAGCAAAATCTGCGTTTAAAGATACTACTCGCGTAGTTTCAAAGACTAGGTTTTTGGTTCAGACTACACAATCTAAGTCGTTAAACACTACTCCCATAGTTTCCAGAACTAAGATTGCTGCAGTTACTCCCATAAGTGTCAGCAATAAGGTCCCTAGTGCTTTTAAGTCAATTTCGATAATTCTACAAGATAATTCACTTAGCAAATACATGAAGAATAAAATACGTCGCATGTGGCAAAAGTGGTACGAGCTACAACCAAATGTTGTTTGGTCTCATATTAAGATGACTCTGAATGTTGTCAATAGTAGAAACACTGTTAATACATCGGTTCCCATTAAAAAATAGGTAGCCAAAACATCCACTTGTCCATGTATGGTTTCTTCATGTGTTGCGGGTGGTTCAAATCATTCTGTGGATTGTTGATAGTTGATGTTTAAAGCATATGACTGGTGATCGTTCACTGCTAAAAAAATTTGTTGAGAAATTCATGGGCACAGTCCGCTTTGGAAATGATCATTTTGCAGCAATCACAGGCTATGGTGATTATGTACAAGGAAATATCACTATTTGTCATGTATATTATGTTGAAGGCCTAGGACACAACCTCTTTAGTGTAGGACAATTCTGTGACGGTGATCTAGAAGTTGCTTTTTGCTCAAACACATGTTATGTGCGCAATTTGGAAGGAGATGATTTGCTTACAGGAGCTCGTGAATCCAATTTGTATACTATCTCCATTTCGAACATGGTTGCTTCTTCACATGTTTGTCTTCTCTCCAAAGCCACTTCAATAAAGTCATGGTTATGGCACCGCAGACTCTCACATCTAAACTTCAGTACCATAAACGATCTTACCAAAAACGATCTTACCAAAAACGATTTGGTTGATGGTCTTCCTAAATTCAAATACAGTAAAGATCACTTGTGTTTTGCATGTGAGCGGGGGAAAAAGCAAGAAATCTTCTCATCCACCTAAATTGGTTCCAAGCACTCATTCTAAATTAGAATTGCTACATATGGACTTATGTGGGCCAATGAGGGTAGCAACCATCAACGAAAAGAAGTATATTCTAGTGATCGTTAATGATTATTCTCGATTCACATGGGTATATTTTCTTCATATCAAAGATGAGACTCCAGAGATCATAAAGAAGTTTATTGCTCAAGTTCAGTTGAATTAAAATGCCAAAGTTCACAAGATTCGAACAGACAATGGCACTGAATTCAAAAACGCAATTCTTAAGGCTCATTATAAATTTTTGACTGCTCGAACAACTCAACAAAATGGTGTTGTTGAATGACGTAATCGTACTCTTGTCGAGGCTGCACGCACAATGCTTATCTTTTCTCGATTACCAAAATTTCTTTTGGCCAAGAAATTTCCACCGCTTGCTTTACTCAAATCGATCAATCATTCATATGAGGTACAACAAGACTCCATATGAACTTCTTCACGGCCTAAAACCAATGTAGAGTACTTTCATGTATTTGGTTCACTTTGTTATCCAACAAATGACCGAGATGACCTTGGAAAGATGAAACCTAAAGCAGACATTAGTATCTTCATTGGCTATTTGGAAACATCCAGAGGGTTTTGAATATATAATCGATGAACCAAAAAGATTATGGAAACCATTCATGTCAAATTTGACGAGCTTACAGCTATGGCTTCTAAACATGACAGTTTATAACCCATTTCTCAACGATTCATACAGACAATCCTCTAGGATTCATTCTACTCTCGTATATTCGGATACTGAGAAACTCTAGGAATTGACGGTAACTGGTCCACCATCTTTATTTTCTACACCATTATCATCTTCATCCAAATTATCTGCTACACAACGACTCTTATCCTTGTTCAAACCCAAGACTGGATGTTTCAAACGCTACAAGTGTTTCTTTGATGAGCTCCAAGGACGCTACGGATATTTGTTTGAACATCTAAAGACAAGGTTCATGCCAAGAAAGAAGTTTCATGTGCTTGCTCAACACTTACAAGAAGTCATGGAAGAGTCGTTGCCTAAAATGGTAGATGCTCGTGTTCAGGAACTAACCAAGACACAAGTTCCAATATATGTTGCACATGGGCTTATAATGGAAAGATAACAGAATCAAGCTGATGTGGCAAAGATGATTGCAGATGCGATTCGGCAAGATCACGAGAATTTTTGGGCAAAGATTACTTCGCAAATTAACAATGCTATCACTAACCATATTCCTTCTCAGGTTGATTCATCTGTCAGGAATTACATGTAAGGACATATTTTGCATGTGCGCCCAACTCAAGCTAGCCTAGCTTCTGCACAAGAACAATAATATCAATTATATTTGACCATGAAAGACAATCCTCATCTGCAACAAGATGATTTACCAATTTGGCTTGCACTCAAGTACAAGTTTGAAAGACTTCATGTGTCTGATACTTCTTGTAGACCTTCTGCCGTTCGCCCAAGAGATCAGGACGATCCTCATGATGATGCTCATCCTAAAGGGGAGAATAGTGCAAAGAGGCAAAAGACGTATGAGCATGAAACCTATGTGTTTGGAGAATTGTTATCTGGTCAAGACAATAAAAGTGAACCAGGTCCATCAACATAAGGTAATCAAGAACAATTAGATGATTTTGATTTTTGGACGGATTCCTATGCCACATATGATGATGATGAGCTTCCTACTGAGAAAGTGTCACGAGAACTTTTGGAAGAAATGTCACAAACTGTTGATGAAGCAAAATTACGCAAAGTTGTTAATGAAGTGTTGAGACAATGATGCACTTCAGGAGATGAGCATCAGTATCACATTGATTAGATGCAAAACTTCTTGAAGAATGACATTGTGTGGGAAAGCAGAAAAGAAATCTTAGTCTCACCATATCCATAAAAGCCCACTCCAGTCGTTCAAAGATGCCAAAGAGATCCCAAGGCTCCTGCACTATCTCTAGTTAATCAAGATCTATTGTACTTAAAGAAAGGAAACTCAGGATCTGAGAATATTGTGATGTCTCTACACAAGTTTCCTGCAGTTATCTTTCCTGAAGATGATATTGAAGAAAGAGCTTCCAGATGGGTAGATAAATGTATGAAAAAGTTTAATCTTTATGCTTGATACAGTGTCGAACATTGGAAGAATCCACATGCAAAGATCTTCTACATTAAGAAACAAAAAGAACCCAGAAAGCCAAAGGAAGTTGTTTTCTAAAATTTAAAGATTGTTCAAATCATCAAGACTTATTGGGAACTTGAACATGAGCACAAATTTATAACATAGATTGTTGAAAGAAGAGCAAATGGTAGCATAGTTTCAATCACTCAGTTAGATTACAATAACCTCAACAAGAATGATATTGAGGATTTGTATATGCTAATTATTAATGGTAAGGTAGATAACTATGCTAAGACTGGACTGCTTTGGTCATTATCGGTCTTCATCAAGAGTACAGTGATCTGGAAAAGAGTACATGATTTTCAGCTAGGTGTGGAAAGCTATCAACAGAAACTCAATCTTATTGCTCCAACAATTACTTTCTCAGGCATTAAGAAGTACAAGGTGTTATCCATCGTCTCTGAGCCCGTGTATGGCATTATATACAAGAACAACAAGAAAGAAAAGAGAGTGATGAGACATCAAGAAACTCATAAGTTCTGTGATGCTACATTAAAGAGAGTCTTGGAAGGGTTGAAGAGCTATAATAACAATGTGAAGCATAGGTATGTGACTCCAAGTCTTAGTAAAGAAGATGTTGAATATCTGCAATTGTTTGAGGAAAAGATTGAAAAACGGTTGAAGCATTGTGATCAGATGAGACGTTTGGAAATGTACGTGAACGAAATACCACCAGGATCAAGAAGGCAACGCCCAGAATAATCGACCCTTAGGGGGAAATTGTTAGGATCATAAAAGTGTCGATTATGATACTTTAAGTGATTTTATTTATTATTAGTGTTTAGTCTTTATTTTATAAAGTAGAAAGTAGTTTGTAATAAGGAGAAATATGCTAAAAGTGAAAAAATGCATATCATCCAAAGAATAGGGACTAGATTGCAAAATTAGGAAAATAAAGGAAGGGAAGCTAACCTCCCTCTCCTATAAATACCCACCTAATCATCATTAGGTGGTTAAGGATTGTAACAAACTCATTTTCCCTCCCTTTTCTCTTTTTTATAAATTTTGGAAAATTGTGAAAGACTTGCCTTCCTCTCTTAATTCTCTATACTCTAAACCGTTCTATATCGCGTGATTCAAAATAAAACAAGACCTAACAATGTGTTAATGCAATCGTTGTTTTCTGCAAGTTTTAGGAAAATTACAAATTCTGGAAATTATACAAGATTAATTTTCAAAAATTAAAAAAATACGAAGTTTACTGTAGCTGGGCTGGCGACGTTGTCAAGATAAATCCTGACGCCATCTCCAGACACTGTAAACAAAAAAAATTGTTCTTTGAAAAATTTCTTCACGCAAGTCCTATTAGTTATTTCCTCGAAAGATTACTGCATAAACCACAAAAATAATTAACACAATCATATGACTCTAAACAGACACACAAGAGATACAAGACACTCCTAAAATGCATGAAAATAAAAGATTGTGTTGCCTCCCAATAAGCGCTTTTCATTATTTATCGAGTCTTGACTCCTTAAGTGACTCCTTCTTCGTCACTTACTTCTTCTTCAAGTCCAGTTAAGTATTCGGGTCCAAGCTCTAAACATTCTTTATAAAATCCTAATTTTTTATTCATCATGTAGTCAATTCCTCTTCTCTTGTCCTCCTTGTTCCTAAAGTAGACTAATTTTGTATGTTCTTTCTCCAAATCTGACAGCGAATTAAATTGCTCTATCTTATAGGGCATCTTATAAATAATTTCATCAGTTCCAGTTGCAAACTTTACTATTCCTAATAATAAATCATGAGTCATGTTGGATATTTCAACAAAAGGTTTTCCTAGTAATACTTGCGACAGTCTAGGGTCTATAATTGAACTAATATCCTCAACAATCATGAAATCTGAAACATACTTGGTATGTGTTTAATTACACATAAATTTGACCTCTAAAACCGGACATAAATGACTAAAAACGTACCAAATATACATTGTATTTGTATGTTTTGCATTTGTATTGTGCAGGTAATGGATATCCAAGGACAAAAATTGAAGCCAAAACGACAAAACTGAGCACGAGAACGGAAAGAGCGTAAAGAGAAGTCAAAATCAAATCCAAGTAAAAAAGTCAAAGTCAACAAAGTCAAGTCAAAGTCAGCCCGGGGAAGTGGAATTGGAAAGAGCATCGAAAACCAAACCCGAAAACCTAAACTTCCAAAAGTGGGCCCACCCGTACCCACCTAGTGGGCCCGGGTCAACCCACTTATATCTTTATAAGCCTTAAGCCTTTGAAAAGACCCAAGTCCTTTTAAAACCGCACTCGGCCTAATACCACCCCTGTTAACACCACTCCACTCCCATTACCCTTTTATAACACCCCCGTTAGTCCTTTAAGGACTAACGGTGCAAACAACCCAAACTTTAAGGACCAAAGATGCACCAAACAAGGATTTTCCTTGCAATACACTAATACACTTTCAGGGACCATTCTTGCCTATTTCCCAAACTTTCAAAAAAAGCGGGAACAACTGTACATCTTTTTGGTTACCCTGTCCTCACTACCTGCCAAATAACAGACAACACTATTCCCCTTTCTTCTCCACTTTGTCTACACACCCCACACCTTATCCCACCAATTGCCACCTTGGGGAAAATCCATTGATTTCTTTTCGGTCTACAATGAAGACAAAGATTTAATAGACAAGATCATTAAGCTTGAGGACTACTCAAAATGAAGGGCTACGATTGATTTGAGACCTCTCTCACACAAGAAACACAGGCTTGTACCCTCTCAGCAAAGAAGCACAAGACCTAGAACCTTCCTTCGATTAGTATAAATAGGCTCCTTTGTAAGCCATTGAGGCTTTAGTCCTTTTTATCTATTAATGTTTTCTTTCAGCAAAATTAGTGTACATCTTTTAATATTGTAATGTTCATTTTTGAATTAATGAATTAAGTTTTAGTTAAAATTTTCTTTTAAGAATTCATGTTCTATTGTGACAAAAGTGTTAAAAGCACTTTAAAGCTCTTATATAACTGTCATTATGCTCTGTTTTAACTTAATGCTTATTATTTAAGAAAATTTTACAAAAAACAAAAAAATCCACCTAAAATACCAAAGCTTTTTGGATGATAAGCCGGATTTGGATGGGCTTATGGACACTACTTCCTTATCTTAGATAAGTTAGAGCTAGTAGATAAGCTATTTTGAGCTCATTTGCCCTGTTTTAAGCAAGGGCCTTTATAAGTTTCATTTTTCTATTTTTTAAGCTTATTTATTGTTTTACTACTTATTGTTGCTTATTGCCTATTCTTATTTGCTTCTTTGTGCTTTGTTAAGATGTCTAATGCTTATGAATGCTTAGTTGTAGTTTAAAATTTCATTTGTGCAAGTTTTCTTTGAAATCTGTCTTAAATAGCTTATCTACGTGCATCATCTGTTTTACCCTATCTAAGTGCTTATTTTTTATTGAAATATGCTTAATAATGTTTATTATGCTTGTTAGATATCTAGTCTAATAGGTTTGTTCATAAATATTTCAAGTTTTCAAGTTTAAAAAGCTAAAACAGTTCTTAAAATGTGTTTGGGTTAACTGATTTCATGGGTCAAAATGGGTCAAAACCTGCTTTTTGCTTTTGAGTCAATTTTGATTAGGTAATTTTAGTTATAAGATTCAGTTTGTTAAAGTTTTTAAGTGTTAAATCTCACATTTAAGGTTTTAAGAGTTCATTGCTTAAATCTGTTAAGTTATAGCTTATTCTAGTTGTTTATTTGATTGTGCTTTGCTTATTGTTGCTTTTGTGAAGTTTTTGTGTTTATTCATGTGTTAAAAACAAGTTAGAACAAAGCTCTATAGCCTACATTTGTTTGGTTTGAGTTTTACCAAAACTGTCAAAAATACTAAGTGTTGAATTTTTTTGAGAAATGGCTTTTTCATTTGCTTCTTATAGCTTATCCTGAATTTCAAACTCCTTTTTGATTGATGATTGATGATTATTGTTCTTTGAGGTCAAATCTCAATCTATTTTAAGGTTTTAAAGCCATAAGGATCTGTTTGTGTGCTTATTTTTAAGCTCAAAAGTGGTGGTTTGTAAAGATTGAAAAATTTGCCAAGTGTTGAAATCTTTGAGAAACAGCCTTTTCATGAAGCTTTTTAAGTGCTTATTTGAATTTCAAAATGCTTTTTATTTGTTGCTTATTGTAGCTTTTTGGCCATTCTTCTTAGTGGTAAAGCCACTAAGCCATAAGGATCCTTTTGCTAGCTTATTTTTAAGCTAGAAAAGTCCCTATTGGCCTTTTGGCTTACCAGTTTTGGCCAAAAGGCTCATTTGCTTATTTAAGCTTATCTGCTTATTACCCCTGCTTATTTAGATGTATTTCAGCTTATTAGGTTAGGTTTAATCAAATTTAGCTTATTCTCTTTAGTTTAGAGCTTATTTAAGCTTATTTGCATCTGAGCTTAAAATTCCTTAAGTTTTATAGCTTTTTGAGTGTTCTGTCATTCTAGCTTATTGTGCTTGCTTATTTTTGTTCTCTGATGCTTATTAGATATAGCTTATTATCTGTTGTTGCTTATTTGTCTTGATAGTTGCATAATTGTGCTAAAAATTGCAAACAGTTTAGCTCTTTTTAGTTTTAAGCTTTTAAGCAAACTGTCTCCCTTTAGTGCTTATTTGTGTGCTTATTTTTAAGTTTCAAAAAGTTTGTTTTCACAAAAATTGCTTATTTGTTGCTTTTATAAAAAGTTGTAAAAAAAATGGAATGTGCAAAAACATTTGGGAGTAGGGGAAGCCCCGGGTGAGCAAGGCTCGAACCCGGGACCTCAACCCCACAACCAAACGTTTTATACACACACACTCTACCACTCGCCCTTGGGACTTTTTCAGTTTTACTTTGCACAATTTATTCTTTATAGTTGTTTTAGGTAGTTTAGCTTATTAACTGTTTTTAGCTTATTTCACAGCTTATTCGATAAGCTGTTTTCACAAGCTTATTTTTCCTAGATTCCTCTCTTTTCAAGCTACTTTTCATGATTTTTCTAGTTTTTTTATAAATAGTTTAGTATTTTTAAACATTTAATTTCATTAAAATCGTTTTTAATTCATAAAAAATTATAAAAAAGTCAAAAATATAATTCTTTTTTAGAAAATTTACTTTTAACATTTAGAACCTAGGAAAATTAGATTGGCTTTCGTAGGATTTTTAAAGAACGGGATTGAATCACGTTCATCTTTTTAGTGTTTTTAAGCTTAAATCTCTCTCGTTTTTGGTCCTGTTTTCTTTGTTCTAGCTTTTTAGTCAATTAAGACTTATAAAAAACCAAAAAGATCAATTTAGGACTTAATTTTGATAATTTAGGGTTTTTAGGTCTCGTTTAGAATTCTCGTTTTGCGTTTTTAGTTAAAATTTGTCTTGCCTTAAGTGTTTTTAAGTTTTTGCCTTAATTTTCCCTTAGTTTTAGATAACCAATATTAATCTTGTTCCATTCAAGCATCAATCCTCAAAACGACTCTCGGCTTTCAATTGCATTCCTCGTTGGGGAAACGACCCGGGAATCATACTCCCGGATTACTATAATTGTGATTTTTTTATTCTTACCCTCATTATTATATATTTATATATTTACTTATATTTATATATTTTAAATGGTATAGTCTTAATTGATCAGTTTTTGGCGCCGCTGCCGGGGAGGGGTGTATCCGATTGTTGAAGCCGTTTGAAAATTTTTGTTTGAAGATCCTTCCGTGTGAAGTTATTTTGTTTATTTTCATATAAAAAATACAAAAAGATTTTTCTTTTATTTAGTATAATTATAATATAAAAAAACAAGAAAAACCAAAAATATAAAAACATTATCCATAAAAAGAAATAATTTTTTTTACCAAGTTGGTAAAAGAACACCAACATATAATACTTTCAACTGAAGTATTATCCATTAATAAGTTCCCGAACCAAAGATCAAAAACTTACATTTTGTGTCTCTCGCGAGGTACGGCTCACCTTTTAAAGTTAAACAAACTCCTTTGTGCATTTTTTTTAAAAGTTACCGAGAAGCGAGTTGATTATTAGGTTTAAGTGTCTTATCTCATTGTCCGTATTTAAAATTTATTGTGAATACATTGTTGAAAAACCAAAAAATTAGTATAAATTTTCTTTTTACATTTTAGTGCATGCGCACTCGTTCTCAATCTCGTAATTCTAACCGTCAACAACAACAAGTCAATCCGACTTTTGTTGAACCATTTAATCTTGTTGAACCAATTGAAAATCAAGCTCCTCCCGTAGTTACGATGGACGATACTCGTACTATGGCTCAATTGCTCGAAGCACCCACCGTGGGTTACGAGGATGCCATCGTTGTGCCCGAGATCACCGCGGACAACTATGAGCTTAAGCACGGTTTGCTTACCCTCGTTCAAAACAAACAATTCTTCGGACATGACAAAGAAGACCCTCATGCTCACATCCGATATTTCAACAAGATCACTTCTACGATGAAGTTCCCGAACGTCCTGAGTACGTCGGTAAAGCTTATGCTTTTCCCATTTTCTCTCGAGAGTGCCTCCCGGATTTGGCTTAAAAAAGAACCCCCTTGATCAATTCTCACATGGGATGATCTTGTTTCGAAATTCATCAACAAATTCTTCCCTCCTTCCAAAACAACAAATCTTCGAAATAAAATCACGAGATTTCAACAAAGATTTGATGAAACTTTCTACGAGGCATGGACCGATTCAATGATCTTCTTCGGGCATTCCCACGTCATGGATTTTCGGAGTTACATCAACTCGATACTTTATATAATGCTTTCAACTCTAATGATCAAGATTCGTTGAATTCCACCGCGGGTGGTAACTTTTTGGATAAAATGCCCCATGATTGCCTAAGAATCGTCGAGAGAAAGTCCAAAGTTCGTAATTTAAGTAACAAACCGGTTGTTGCCAAAGTGAATGCAAACTCTTCCACCCTCGGTATTTCTCCCGATGTTGTCGAACTTAAAGATATGGTGAAAGCCTTACAAGCTTTACTTTGGATAGAAAAACAACTCAAGCTCCCTGCTTACCGTAAAAAAGCGGTCGAGAAAATGATGTAAATTGCAGTGGTGCTATCTTTACTGAAATTGTCCCGGCCACGATGGCAATGTTTATCGTAACATTATTCAAGAATTTGTTTCCCTCTTGCCGCCGCTGCTATTTCAATCAAGGAAATACCGTTTACGAGCCCCGATGATAATCATATGTCGACATCCCGGTTTTCATAACTTCAAAAAACCAAGGTAAAATAACCAAATCCCGGGGGAAATAATTACAAACCAAAGCCAAATTTATCGCCCCGATTAATCAACCACCGGTTCACCCAAAGCTCCATTACCCAAGCTTCAAAGCTTCGAAAACACATGTATGTTCGAAGGATGACTTTTTAAAACTACGTCAAGTTAATGATGCAGTGATGAGAAATATGCAAAATCATATACAAAACTTGCAAAATCAAATGACCAATTTAACGAACATGCTTACCAAGTTTGTGAATTCCAATACGCCTTTACTTCAGGTCCAGGACACTCACCTAGTATTACCATTACTACCTGAAGGGGAAGATTTGAGGGGTTTTTACTACCGAAGCAGGTGTTGCTTTTCAAGGTCCCACGTTCCTCCCTAATACTTCTTCTTTTCCTCTAAAGTTGTGGACGCGAAAACGAGGTGACAAAGAACGGACCTCTACTAATAACGAAAGTTTACCAAAGACGTCCAAACCTCCAGTTTGTCCAGTTGAAACCCAAGTACCCAAATTCTGAGCCCGTTGTTGCTCCCATTAGTGCTCCGATGCCTAACCCGAAATCGTCAATTCCTTATCCGTCTAGACTTAATGACCAAAAGATCCGCGAAAAAGCTAACAATCAAATTGAGAAATTTTGCCAAATCTTTTAAGATTTGCATTTCTAAATTAGCTTTGCGGAGGATGGTGCATTAATTCGCCACTGACCTAAATTTGCCTTCGACACTTATTAGTTATTGGAAACATAAGAAAAATAAGGTGAAGCTAGACTCCGTGAATGAGGCATTGCTCGGCGGTTCTCCTCAAAAAAGTTGTCCAAAACTTGGAGACCCCAACAATTTTATATCCAGGTGTGATTTTCCCGGATATGGATGATGTGTTAGCCTTGGCCGATCTTTGCGCTAGCATTAATCTCATTGCCATGTTCCATGTGGAAAAATCTATTTCTTCGTGAAGCTCACTCACTAATTTATGAATCTTGAACTTACGGACCGTGCGATCATCCCAAACCGATCGGTTATCGCGAAGATGTCTACGTAAAAGTAGGAAAGTTCCAATTTCTGGCCGACTTTGTAGTCGTAGACTTTGATGCCAATCCCCAAGTTCCTTTAATTCTCGAGAGATCTTTCTTAAAGACCGGACGTGCTTTGATTGATGTTTACGAAGGAGAATTAACTCTTCGTGTTGGAAAAGAAGCAGAACATTCAATCTTGATCAAAGTTCGAGATACTCCTCTAATTATGATGATATGACGGCGAACTGAATCGACGTCATTGAAATGGCTTGTGAGGAGCATTCTCAAGAAGTTCTTGATTTCTCTGATGTGATCGTGAGTGGCAATCCTACTCTTTATTATAACCCAATCGTTTCTACCTCTTCTCCGACTCTCACTCCCTTCTGGGGATAGTGATTTTTTTTCAAGAGGATAGTCGACGCTTTTCCTTCGCTTTGAGATTGATCATTCACCGAAGCTTGATCACTTCTTTATTATGACAGGAGGGGGATATTCTTCTTCTTGAAAATTTCTCTATGTTGATCCAATTCTTCTTCATAAAGCATTTCTCAATGATGATCCATCATTACCCCCTCCCACTCAAGGAAACTATTTGCCTGAAATTCGAAAAGAACTTAAAGTTTGTGAAGCTAAAACTGATAAATCTTCAATTGATGAACCTTCCAAAGTCGAACTCAAGGACTTACCTCCTCATCTCGAATATGCATTTTTGGAAGGTGACAACAAGTTGCTCGTCATAATTGCTAAAGACTTGAGTGTTGAGGAAAAAGCCACTATCATAAAGGTTTTAAAGTCACACAAGCGAGCCATCGCTTAGAAACTCTCCAACATCAAGGGTATTAACCCGGAATTTTGTACTCACAAGATTCTTATGAAAGAGGACTACAAACCGGCGGTTCAACACCAACGACGGGTGAATCCAAAGATCCACGATGTCATCAAAAAGGAGGTTGATGGTATGTGCTTAATTACACATACCATTTTCAAATAAAAAAGGACTTAAAAGCTAAAAACGTACCAAAGATACATTGTATTTGTATGTTTTGCATTTGAATTATGCAGGAACGGATATTCAAAAAGAAAGCCAAAAGCGACCAAACCAAGCACGGGATCGAAAATAGAAAGTCAAATCGAAGCCAAAGTCAGTCAAAGACAAAAGTCAGCCACATGAAGAAAATACAACTTGAGGGACTAAATCTGCCAAACCTCAAGTTGTGTTACAAAAAGACAAGCGGGTTACTTTCAAATTCCCATCGACCCTCATGATCAAGAAAAGACAACATTCACGTGTCCTTACGGAACGTTCGCCTACCGTCGCATGCCTTTTGGCTTATGCAATGCACCGGGCATGTTCCAAAGGTGTATGATGGCTATCTTTCATGATATGATCGAAAAAATGATGGAAGTCTTCATGGACGACTTTTCGGTCTTTGGGAATTCATTCGGAAATTGCCTCTCTCGTGTAGACAAGATGCTCAAATCTGTGAAGACGCCAATCTGGTCTAAATTGGGAAAAGAGTCATTTTATGGTTAAGGAAAGGCATTGTCTTGCATAAATGTTTCAAAAATAGGATTGAGGTCGATAAAGCCAAAGTCGATGTGATTGCTAAGTTACCTCATCCCACCACCGTCAAGGGTGTTCGGAGTTTTCTCGGTCATGCCGGTTTCTACCGACGGTTCATTAAGGATTTTTCCAAAATTTCCTGACCGATGACTCATCTTCTTGAGAAGAATACTCCGTTCATCTTCTCCGATGAATGTATTCAAGCTTTTGAAATGTTAAAGAAAAAACTTACCGAAGCTCCAATCTTGATTGCCCAGACTGGGACTTACCCTTTGAGCTTCTCCAATGAATGTATTCAAGCTTTTCCGACCGATGACTCATCTTCTTGAGAAGAATACTCCGTTCATCTTCTCCAATGAATGTATTCAAGCTTTTGAAACGTTAAAGAAAAAACTTACCGAAGCTCTAATCTTGATTGCCCGGACTGGGACTTACCCTTTGAGCTTATGTGCGATGCAAGCGACTTTGCCATAGGTGCAGTCTTGGGGCAACGTCATGAAAAACACTTTAGGCCTATACACTATGCTAGTAAAACAATGAACGAGGCGGAATCGCATTACACTACAACAGAGAAAGAAATGTTAGCCGTGGTGTATGTGTGGTATACCCTATATCATAACACGCTATATCATAACACGGGGTCGATTCTTGGATCTGGCTAGTTTCTACAGAGAGAAACACTAGAGAGAGAATAGTCTAGAGAGAGAAAGTGTTTCTTTTGTTAATGAAATAATGAACTAGCTTGTCTCTTCCAAAGTGGAGAAGAGCCTTATATAGTTTACAATATATCCGCGGTATTAGTACCCGACTTTAAGACCGATAAAACGTACTATTAACTATTAAACTACGAGCTATAATAAACAGTAAAATACACGGGGTGACCGAGTCTTTTTCTAATATCTAACAATCTCCCCCTAAGGGAGGTCACCCCTGATAATACCAAACTTAATCACTTCAGTCTTTAGCTCGTAGACATTTGATCTCTTGTACATTTGTGATAGTAATCTTTTGATTCATCTTACGCTTGTCTTTGACTGTGATCTTGAGCTTTCTTGAGATCATCGTCCAAACATAATCTTACATCATCTTGTGATGGATCGCCATCTTGTGCACTTGTGAAGAATGCATGACATCAGAGTTTGCGGAAGCTTTGACACCTTTATGAGGTCTTTCATAGCATCATAACAAGTGTAGGTCGTGTCTTGGCATTCGGTTATTTACTTGACATCTCCGGAACTAGGAATTTCCATCTCCATCTCCATCTTTAAGATATCCTGTAATGAAACAGTTAGTAATAAAGAGAAAATTGATTTGAAAAGACAGTCTAAGTGTTTCTTATGAATAGTATTTTTTAACACTTCAGAGAGTTTTGAGTGTTTTGTCAAATGATTAAATAAACCGTCTATTTTATACCTGGAAAAGGTTTGATTCACGCAGAACCGCAACCACACCAATTGTTTATTTCCAGGTTGACACAAAGATTGATTCTTGTAGAATCGCACAAGTCACCTACCTAGAGCTTGTTTGAAGTTGGCTCTAGCAGGATTTCCATCTTCATTGTGAAAAACTATGTTGCAGTCGGTTGGTTCTGGCATTATCAAAGGGATAATGGAGTAGACTCTAGGATCGACTTGTTTTCCACAGTGTGTGAAAGACAAGAGAATTGGTTGATACGTGTCCTAACAGATTAATGTCGATCTCTTGGCTCTAGCCTCAATCAGTGCGTTTTGTTTTAGTTACGGAGGCTGAGCAGACCTGCCACCGGTTACAATATCAAACTAATCGGAGTGAGAAAAGTCATTAGTTAACGTGTTTTGTCTCCATGAGAAATGAAAAAGAAGTCTTTTGAAAGATTTGAGTGGGGCTTGGGAGGGTTGTGATTGCATCACTGGGTCCATGATGTTATCTTCAATGTCAGCAATCATTCTTAGTGATGTCTGGCAAGCCATATGATTGACCAGGTTTTGCCTAAGTGAAATGGAGGGCTTCTTTTCTTTACACCTTTATCTTTACAAATTCATTTTTAATTCTTCAACCCCTTCGTGCTTACCAGAGACTTCATGGGACTAGATACCTTGTTGGGGTTCTATTTCCAGTATCTAGCTCCATCTCAGTCGGCACTTATTCACTTATTCTCACTTTTACTCCTTGTCCATGTCATAACTAAGGATTTCTACAACTAATAGTGGTTTGTCCATGGGTAGATCCCATCGGTTATGGCTGGATCATTGTGAATAGTACCTGACCTACCAACTTATACTCCAAATTAAGTTTAAATGCATGGTCGGACTTTTGGTATCTGTTTTCTTTTTCCATAAAACCAATTGAATAATTCAATTAAGGTACTTACGTTATAACTATCAAAGCGTTTGTACCGCGGTTTATTTGAACTTCGGTTTTAGAAACGCTTCCCCCTCTAAATGTGCTCGTTTTGATATTGCGCGAGCGACTCGTTTTGGCGGAGTATATGAGTCCTAATAATCACTGTTCTTTATTATACACATATTTTAATCACATTTTCTCCCCTTATCAAACTCTCGCGCGCTAAACCCTTACATTTTGGTATACTCTCGGCGCTCGCGCTCTCTTCGCATGTCTATAAAAATTTGGGAGAAAAAGTGTGTCCTTAATTCGCAAGTCGTGTATGAACTCATCGCTCGCTCTCGCGGCTCCCCTAATCGTTGAGGCGTCGCGCTCGAAATTATCCTACCTTAATCATAAGAGATTAAATATACCACCCTTTTCTATGTACAAGTTATATTATTCACAATAAGAGATAAGATTGACCTTTTGATTGTAATGACGATGTCGTCACGTTGTTCTGTTGATCAGCCTGTAGTCAATATCTCTTATTCTTCCTCCAACAAAGCTTTCTAGACTTCGATAGATCCTTCTGATATGTAGTCTTTTCTCGATTGCTGTGATGAAGTCTTTGCTTCTTTCTCTTGTCATCATCTGACCATTCCTAGTTACTCATGCCCTTATTGTACTCGAACAGATGAAAGTCTTTAACCATTTGGTCCAGCTTTTCCATGACTCTTGTCAACGTCCCATCACTAAAACTTGTGAAGCTCATGCAGCCTCATCAGTTTTCTTTGTTATTTATGTATCTGTAGCAACTGCTCTTGCTTAGGGTTGATGTATGTTTCTTTGAAGTAAATAGTCGGTGCATCCCAATTAGGTCGTTCTGGTTGATCTTTGTTGGTAACTTTCAATCCGAGCTGTATGTCTCCCACCACGATTCCTGTTCACCGGTTTCTCTATCCACATGTTGATGCTGTGTGAAGACTGATCTTGTCTGTCTGGGCAGTGTTGACGGTTTTCTTGACTATGAGAAGGAAACAGATCTTCAAAATCCTTTGGGATGCAGATTTTTGAAAACCCTTTTCTGAGATATTGATATTCTTGGTAATCAGCTCGGCGAAGAATTAGTGTGTGTCATTAGATCGTTGTATCACATATTTTCAACACTTTGACACTGATCACCTGAGACATTCGCATCTGCGATCTGACTGCTTCACGATCAGAGGACTCACTATGTTTGTTGATATAGAATTCCTTCCTCCTAAACCACCAGTGAGTGATGCCATAGACCGCACTGATGTCATATTCTTGTTCACTCTCAACCCACAACGAAGGAACTAATTCTTCAAGGCCAAAGTCTAGGTAACGAGCGGCTTTGAGCTTGGATATGGATAAGGCAATTTTTCGCTCTTTGTCACCTGTCAGCAGATATTCCAGATCCTTATTGAAGAAGAATTGTGGTTGAATAGTTACCTGACCTGGTGGACCTCCTAAGGGCAGTGGTTCATATATATTTCTCAGAATTTGATGACCCTCAGGATTACTCAAATCAACTTTATTTGACAGCAGCTTATGGCATTCATCCATCTGATATTGAGAATGAAACCATCTCATACGTTTCCTTGAAGCTTGTTTCCTTCAGGAGCTTTATACGTTGTAGCGTATGCATTTGCCCAGTTATGTTCTGGTTCCGGGAAATCATTCGGTAGAATGGTCCATTCTGGCTCAGGTGTAGCAGGTCTCTCGCTTTCTGAAACGGCTTAAAACCACGTTAGTGGTCGACACGTTGGGATTGTGAGCGTGTACGTGTCATCCATATCTGAGACACTCGCGCACCTTCATCCTGCATTGAAATGTCATCTGAAGATTGTTCAGAATGTTCTGATTCGGGATCAGATCTGTGCATCGAAGAGTCAACACCAGCCTCTCTTGTGTCAGTGATCTGCCATCCAGTTGAGGAGAGAGTTGGATGTTGTTTGGAAGCAGATGCCTCAGACTCCCTTGGTTTCTTTGAACTTTGGTCATCAGCTTTCGGAGGAGGTTTAGCTGACCCAGAAGCGGCAGAATCAGATCTCCTTCTCTTTGTTGACCTACCCTGGTTTGATCCAGCTGAAGGGCCTTCATCATCATCATCGTCTTCATCATCATCACTATCATGCTTTCTCTTGTGGTCTTTCACCTTGTCTGCAACTTCCTTATCCATGGCGTCTTCATCCGCTATCAAAGCTTCCATGAGAGCATGGTATAGACGGTAGTTGGTCGTGTTTTTGTTGGCAGACTTCTTCTTATTCATGTGACTGAAGAGAGCACTTTTTAGATCAAATTCTTCAAGATCAACTTTATCAGTTGACCTGATGGAGTAAGTTGAATCTTGTTTCTCCTCATCTTGTTCCTTTTTGGCTTTGATAATCTCCTTCGGACTCTTTTCAGATTCTTGATTCTTGACAGACTCTGGGCCAGGCAACACAGAGTATTTCTCGATTAAATCTGCAGTGTGTCGTTCAAGAACCTTAAGGAGAGCATCATCAAGTTTTGTTCCTAGATAATTATCAACAGCCGTAGGAACTTGGGATCTTATTGAAGCCAAAACATCAGCAGAGTGATCAGTCTTCTTCACTTCAGACATCTCTTGCTCCAATCTTGCCACTCTTAACTGAAGGGCGATGAATGGAGTGATTTCAGGGAGAGATGTGGTGATTGTTGTAGCTTCCGTGTTGATTGGTGGAGGAGTGACCAGTAATGACGGCTTAGAAGATGAGACCTCTGTGAAGGGAGCAATCACTGGAGGAGTTGAAGTTACTGTCTGATGACTTGAATCAGGTATGGTGGAATCAGACTCCTCTCTAACTTTATATTTCTCTTGATCATCTTCGGTTGGTTTGTCATGAAGAAATTGATCCCCAAAGTTAAAAGTGTCATCGAGATTTTTCATGGAAGACATAGAACCAGAATGACTTTCTGGTTTATCATCGATGACCCGTTCGTCTGTTATGAGCTTCAGGTTTTCATGAACCTTTGGGTAGGCTGTGGCGAGGAATTCATCATCCATGTGCTCAGGGTTTGGTCCAGCAAGAGACACATGTAATTTTCCAGAGTCTGATCCAGTCTGGTCTTCTTTCATGGGCTCAAGGTCTGGTCTAGCTAGAGCCTCATGAGCTTTTTCAGGGTCTGATACAGGGATGCTTACTCCTGATGTTATTGTAGACGTGTCTACTTCATCTTGATCTTTGTCACCTTTAGGAGCAGCGGCTTCTATGTCACTTTCAGTTCTTTCTGAATCAGAAGTTAGCAGCGGGTTTTGTTTAACTTTCTTTTGGTTATGAATCGATGTGACGAAGATTCATGGATCACTTTCTCTGATGTGTCATCTTATGTTGAGATGAGGTCAGGTGTCGGAATAGGGGGAGGGGAGTTTGAATCAGCCTAGCCAGGATAAACTGATCAGTAGTTATTTTTCTTTCTTTGACTTATCGATCAGGGAATGAGCTACTTGTTCTTCAGTTCACTACGGCCTTTCCCTTTTCCACTACTTCATGGCCCCTTTTGGGAGTTGCTTCTTGACACTGGATCCACTGATTCGTTACTCTCCAACAGGTGCGACCTTGTGCAGAAAGGCCGGATATAAGCTAAGCTTAATGGCTCGTTCCAGCTCAGCATATTAATTATTCTTCCTCCTTTTTGATGAGCATTCCAAATTAAACTTATTTGCCAGATTGAGATCTGACTCATCATATTCTCTTTTGAGATTAGATTCTTGTTGAGCTTCATCTTCTGCGTCAAACAAGTTGGAAAGTAGGCTTTCCCTTTCTAATTTTCTATGGAAGCTTACGCTTGGAAGGTTTCTTTGTCGGAGGAGGAGCTGGCTTGGTTTGTTTGACTGGTGTGGTGGTTGTAGGCTTTTTGGGTGTAGCACGCTGTGTTGCAGGTTGCACGCTTGCACTTCCTTGAGGGGTTTTCTTTGTGTTCTCAGCAACCATTTTCAAATAATTTGGGATAATAAGAGGATTGTTGAATGGCTTCGTTATCAGGAGGATCGGGAATTGCCATTCCATAACTTCAATGACTCACCTTTAGGAACTAAACTTGAGATTTCTAAGACATAATCTTCTCAGTGTGATGAACTGCAGGAATCAGGACGTCGATGGATGTTGTTTTTACTTGCTTAGTTGTAGATTATCCACTTTGGAACCGTCCATAAGGGATGAGGAGAGAGTTAATTTCTTCATTTGGGTTCTTAAGACTGGCTTTGTGGTTGCTTTGTGTTAGAGAAATATGTCTGGATCTTGAGTAAACTATTCCCATATTAGCTCTGCATGATCAACATTAGTTTGAGTGTTGTATTACTCCATAGCTTTGCAAACTGGGTGTCTGGGTTTGTAACTGCCAGAAGTCTTTATGTCAAGCACTGTTGTGCTCAAGGATAGAATTCACCTCCTAGGTTGTTACTCAATATTGTCCGTAACTGGAGACTATTATCTACGGTTCTGGATATCCCAGTCATTAACAAAATCATATCACCGTGTCTCAGTCGGAGGTAACTCAAATGGGTGTGCTGGGTTGACAGGGTGTAATCGCTTTTGCCTTTCTGAGAAGATCACACTCAGTTCGAACCATTGTTCATCAACTTGGACACTATAAACCCAGTCTTCGCGTTATATGACATTGTTTTCCAGAATGTTGCATGTAGATTGCCAGGGAACATTGCTGAGGAGTGAAGCTTGGAAGAAGTTGTTATTACTCAGGATGTCCAATGTTATCTAAAAGGACAGGGTCTTTTGAATCTTTTGTGCGTTGAAAAGGAAGGTTGCTTTTCCCGATTGTTAACCACCTGAGAGCCGAGGTACAATTGCCTCATCTGTTTTGTAGGAGGTTGAGCGGGAAACTATTTTGTTCTGCCATCGTTATTTGCAAAAGAGCATTTATCAAGAAGACAAACATTGCAGAGAACAAAGTTAGAGAGAAGTTAGCATTTGTTAACTGTCCATGTAATTGCACGATTGATTAAACAGTTGTATCTGTTTGATTTAAATCTACTAATTATTCCAACAGGATTAATTACTTGTTATCTATGCCCGGGATGGGGTTTAGAAAAGCAATGGGTCATTCGAATGGGCCTTTAAAGATTATTGGATCAAATGGGTCAAAATATCGAAATTTAGCCACAAACCGCGCTAGGCAGTATGCCAACTCGCCGTTGTAGGAGTTTTTGAGTCAAACCGTCGCGAAAATGTGATGTTTTGACCAAACCACGAGAGACGACGGTTTACCTGTTGGATTAAAATAATAGAAAAATTATGGCAACCCGCTGTTTAGACAACCCGCTGTTAGACAACCCGCCATAAGGCAACCGCTGTTAGGCAACTCGCTGTTGTCAACCGGCCGTTAGCTTCTCGCTGTTGTCAACCCGAGTTAGGCAACTCGCTGTTGTACACCCGCCGTATGACTATCTCGTTGTTGTCAAACCGCTGTTTAGGCAACTCGCTGTAGTCAACCCGCTGGTTTGTCAACCCGCCGTTAAAGCAACCCGCTGTAGTCAACCCGCTGGTTTGTCAACCCGCCGTTAAAGCAACCGACGGGTTGAGTACTTTTATTAATAAATAATAAAAATCACCAACTCGCCGTTAAGAAAAAACACGCAACTCGCCATTCGGGCTGGTTTCTTAAGATTCAAACCCCGCACCTCTTATTTCAATACTAATCACATCCTAAGGCATTCCTATGCTATCCTACGCATACGACACACATTACATCCTACTTTTTCTTTCTACAAGTCAACCCGCCGGTAAGAATCAAGGGCAAGGACTTGTCACTAATGTTATTTGAGATGTAAAACCTCACATCAATAACATCTAAATATATGCCTTATGAACACTTCCCAGCAACTAGATCACACCCTACAACACTACATTGGTGTATTTGACTTAAAACGACCCTAGATCTATTTTTCTACACTTTTTAATGTGTTATCATTCGATTCCTTTGAAATACACACTAAATAAATGATATAGATTAAGGTTCGAAGATTACCTTTGCAAGTGTTGGGATATAATTTCATCACAAACAGCAAAATAAGAAAATAGATTTTTTAGAGAGAGAAAGTAAAAACAAAGAAAAATGGTTACTTGTTTCACAAAAGAAAAATGAGAAGCAACAACACCCTCTCCACACTTGGAGAGGGCTTTAAATAGTTCCAAGAGATGGACTATTCTTGTAGGCTTTGAGTTGGGCCAGTACATAGAACAAATGGGCTTGAGCCCGACAACTAGGCCCAACTAGCTGAACTAAATTCCCGAAAACTAGTTTTTCCTATACAAGGCTCGATTGTTTTAACATGACCATCACTTTACTAAATATCACGGCTAACAATCTCCCTAAGGGGTGGTCATGTCAATTGTGGATCCTTTCTTGTGAGTTTTGAGACTTGGAGATTGTATTCTTGGGAATTCTTTTGAGATCCAATTTGATTGTTGTGATCTTGGATCTAGTTCTTTAACTTGATATATACTTTGACAAACATACTGATTTCGTGGTCTTTGGCCTTGATTTGTTTGACTACTGAGATATCTAAATCTTCTATCTTGTTTCTTTATGCCGCTTGGATCTTGTGTCTCCACCCTATGCTCAAGTTCTTGGAAGCATTGTACAATCTCCTCAACATTTTCTTTTTAACTTGATTACGTGAACCACAATTTGTTTTATGAGTAGTGCTTGTTCATCAGAGATTGCGGAAGACTTTGATAGATTGAGCTTTCATCAAAGAAGTAATCTTTGTGGATGAGCATGAGGCTTGAAATCTTGACTCGACATGGACTAGAAGCTGCTAATCGTCAGGGAACCCTGCAAGTATAGGTTAGGGATAAAACATATTGGAGAAAGTGTCTTTGTCACTTCGTTCGAATTTGGTTTGTAATAACCAGGTTCCACGTTAATCTGTGGAAATACTGACTGTGATCAGGTAGAATCAAAAGAATCTCTTGACAGGGTTTCGCGCTGCACTAGCCGTTTCTCGTTACCGGTGCATCTCAATAGGCAGGATAACACGGTAAGAGTGGAATCAGATAGTTACTATCTTTTTGATTGGGAGTCGTAATTCATTTATTACTAGAACAAGTTTTTTTTACTTCATGTAGATCGCACATCGTTTCTTTCCAGTTGACACAAGTTGATTCTATAGTATCTCGCAAGTCAACCTTACCAAGAGCTTGTTGACGTTGGCTCAGAAGGAATTTCCATCTTCACTGTGAATTCTAAAGTGTTTCTATGATCGTTCTGGCAATTATCACAAGGATAATGCGTAGGATTTTGTAACATATGTTATATAATATGTACAACCTTTTGTATATTGGCAATTTGTGACCTAGTGGATTTTTGATGAATCTTGTTGGCTTAGATTATAAGTGCACATTTGTTATTTGGTTATCGGTAGGGCTGAGCGGACCGCCACCTTTTTCAATATCACGATCTCGAATGAGAAAGCCGATAGTAATTGTGTTGAAATCGTGAGTAATGAAACAGAAATTCTTTTGAGGAGATTCTGAGTGGCTAAGGAGGGTTGTGCAATTGCATCACTGGTCCATGATGACTTGTATTCTATATCAAGAATCATCTTCGTGATTACGATAGATTATGCATTACAGACCGGTTTTGCCTAAGGATGTATGGAGGGCTTCTTTTCTTTTCACCTTTTATCCTTTCAATTCTTTTTCATTCTTCAAGCCCCTCAATGTTTAAACCAACGCGTCCTCATTTCACCTTGTTGGGATTGTTTGGTGTAAATCATGCCTTTGGATAACATTTTTTCCCAATCTCACTTTACTCTTTTTTTTTCAATCTTACCTAGGACTTCTACCTCTATCTAGAGGGAAAGTTCGCTGGGTAGATTCCCTCCGGTTCTGATGATCATGGAACGAATTATACCTTACCTTAACTGCCTTATAACTCCTGCGAAATAACAGTTTGGGCGGTCTTTTGAGATATGCCATGATAGATCCATAAAACCATTTGATGAAAAAATTCATTCAACGGTCTGAGAAATAATTTGAGACACATTGGAGTATTTCCAGATTACCAAAAGACTCCCCTACCACATATGCACCATTTTATGAATGAAGTTTTGCACATGAGAGGTGTTAGGAACGCACTTATAGATTGAGATCGTATCCATTATTATATCAGTTTTGATCACATTTTAATCACTATTCTCCCTCAAAAATTGGAATATGAGTTATAAATTTTTGTTCAATTAGTGAATTAAAAACAAGTTAATGTTCCGAATTCACATGAGCCATAACAAAGTACCTGGGTGGAGAACAGGAGTGAAGCCAGATATGAATCATTTTATTATACTACCCCCTCAAATTATAGGAATAGATTGAAATGCTTGGAGTGGGAGTTTGTTGAGCACAAAATTTTGAAAGATTTTGAATGTTTCTTTTGAGAATATCTTGAAAATTGGTGCACAACAGGATAAATTATGTGTGTTATATATTATTACCATCATTTTCCTTTAAACTTATTTAGATTCAAAACTTTGTAATGTTTATTTTGACTTTGCTCAAGACGAGTATATATGGTTCCGTTGTTTAGGATAATGTACATAAATGAACATTTTCCCTTTCTTTGGAATGACCGAGTCCTAAGCTGACATTGCTTAGAAAGTCGTAGAGAAAAATGAAAGGACATGTTTTGAAAACATTGAAACTCTCGCTCGAACTTCATTTATTCACCTGTGTTAATATTAATCAACATTTCTAGGTGCGCAAATGTTATCGATTGTCGAGAGACATGTCGGAGAAGATTCTTTTTGTATTTTTGAAATTTTTTGATTTTGTATTTTGTTTTTATAGGTTTTATATTTTTATATTTTGTTTTTCTTGGTTTTATAAATCAAATAAAGGAGAAGATCAAAAATATTTACAAAGTCGAAGTTTTTCCATCAGCAGTGATAGCTGTTGTAGAGATGGAAGTAGATGATGTTTAATCTTGTTGTTGTTGACATTTAGGTTGAATCAGCTGTAAGTAACAGCGGAAGACTTTGAAACAACTTGATTTTCTCCATTTGATAATTCGTCGAACAAATGACCGAATAGACTTTCCAACTCTATCATCGACGTCATGACTATCATATCTACTGAAGTGAAAACAAGAAGATTTCTCTTCTTTTTAAGGTAAAGCGCACTGATGCGTTACCACTCCTTTGTCTTTGAAGAACGGGGTTGCAATCTGACATTTGTTTCAAAGCCATTGACTTGAACTACACAAACATCGAATGTTTCAAAAGAAGCTCAGATCCGAAAAGATTTCTCTTTTCGTTGATAAGGATACAAAGCACTGACACGTACATTTTCCTTTTATTTGACGATAGGCGTTGTTTATCTGTTATTTAATAACAAACCAGAGGCTGAAAAACTCATCATGTGTCACATTCATAGTCTCCATGATTTCTTTGTCTTACAGTTATACTCGGGAAGCAATGGAATCTCAGCAGAGTATCAAACCAATTTTGACAACCTGTCATAGAGAAAGTTGAACTTGGAAACCTTTTGTTGATAGGTTCCTGAGGGTTAGAAGTACATGCATTATCACCTTTAGAGCAGTCAGATTGACTCTCAGATTCACTAGACGCGATTATTTTTCCTTGAAGGTCAAAAAATCTTATGTGGTGACCACCCCTAAGGCAGATATAGGTTGAATAGGCTTAGTGAAGACATCTTTTTTGGACCCATTATTCTTTGGTTTCCAGACCTGAGCCTTATGTTTCTTTTGATTTGCACTTTTGGAAACATTAGCCCTGGTTTTTTTTCTAGATTTCATGCAATTCACATACCGACACACCCTATCATCATGAGGTGTGAAACAGTGATTGTTTGTCCTAACGCTGTCTTTTACAAGTTTGTTAGGCACAGTTGCTACCTATTCGATTTATACAGGGTTAGGATCCTATAAGATTCCTGAGCAATCAATCTTTCATTGTTCACAACGTGACTCTCGAGAGGAAGGAATGAGTTTGAAGTGACTGGATTTGACAAAGATTGTCTCACCAACCTTGGAAAAGCCGTGGAGTTAAGGTCGAGTAGGTTAAGCATACGGGTTTGGGTCTAGATAAGAAGGTGGTTCTTTCCCAAGATTGATTGCTTTGCCAAACTAGTTTCGCACTCATTACCTGTGTTGGTGTCCTTTTGATCAGACCCTATCAAACATTTGAGCTCTCAACTTACATTTTCATAGAGCGAATCATGTAATTTGTGTTGCAAAGAGATCAATTATTTTTTTTAGTCTTGTGCACGATGACACGAATAGAGTCAAAACAGATTTTTGTATGTGGTCTTAAGTTGAGAATTTCCTTTTCATAATTCCGAACTGAAACTCAAATTTCTACATTTCATTTTCAAGTTTCGAGACAAAGGATAAGGGTATTGGATAACATGGAGTATCCGTTACTTTTACCCTTTTGGTCTCCACAATGAGCTTGCATCCGTTAGATTTTGTGTTGCAGTCATTGTAAGCTTTATCGTACGAAATTTTGTCATATTTGATTCTTCACACTTTTTGTACATCATTCAAATGTTTAGCAATTCATTCTCCTTTTTAAGATACAATTTTCCAAGACGTTCTTTGTTACGGTCAGCTCAGTTTGGAGATTTGATGATTCTTACAACCGAGGATTTTGCACAATAGACATAATGTGCTTGATGACAACTGCTCTCAAGAGGATCAATTTCCAATTCCATTGTCTTGTGTTAGCAGAGATTATCAGCTTCTTTAGCAAGAGATTTAAGTCTCGACAAATTTGGCTTGCTTCTTTCTAAAATTGTATTTTCAAAATTTGAAGTCTAGGAGTCGACTTGGTTGATGATAGCGGAAAAATTTTTCTTTTTAAAATTTTGTGAATCTCTTGTGAGACTGGACGACAATTGTGTGTATCTAAAGTCGATTCTATGTTGACAACACGTTGAAGCGTCACAATGGTGCTTTTTAACCTCAATTTAGAATTTTCGTGCAACACTTAGCGTAGTGTCATACAAAAAATTCGCATTTGGTTTTGAAATCGATTATGAAAAAGTGGATGTTTTGGAAGTATTTACAACTTACACCTCTTCTTGTGTTGGCCGTTTGAGAAACAAAAATCCCGAAAGATGATTAATCTTTGGTGTAGTTTGCCGGTTTATTTCTTTGTTCAATTGTTTCATTTTTTTGGCTCATCTTGACAAGTTGCAAGTGTCTCTTCCGAATCAATGAAACAACTAGGAGGATCATGCTTTTCCAAGTAACACTTTGCCATTATTACAACTCTGTTGTTTTCTGAGCTTTATTTGAGATAAAAGGATTTTGATAACCCAAAGCCATTTTTGTTCTGGTGTGGTAAAACGAGTCTGGCTTAGGTTGAATGCATGGTGCATGTATGAACGATTGACCCGTTTTAACCTAAATATTTTTAATTCCTTTTATCTTTTTCAAGTTGAATTTGTTTATCAAGATAGCTCGTCTTCGCGTATTTTGATATCTGACTTCAACTTTTTCTTTCTTCAAGAAGAGAAGAAACAGTTGAATTTTTTCAGTTGAAAGCTGTTTATTTAAATTTGAAATTTCCTCATTCAAAGTCGTTATTTGTTTACCGGAACTTTAATGAAGAGGCATTTATCTTTTTTGTAAGACTTGTTCTTGATAACCGACTTTTGATAACATCCTTTCAAGTTTGTCATATTTTTCTTGTCTAATTTCAAAACCACCTTTTCTTGATTTTATATCTAGCAAGCTCAGTGGTTCAAATCAGCATTTGTTTCTTTCATTTTATGATTGACCGATCGTTGTAACTTTTCAACTTCAATTGCCAAATTATTATATAATGATTCAAAGTAAAAGCACGTGTTTCTCAAACTAAAAAAAGTTGCTGGATGTTGATCTACTGTTCCCCCATCTTGTTCCACACTAGAAACCTCAGAAATAACATTACTATCATTCTGTTGTTTCTTGTGTGGTTCAGGAATGTGTTCGAGTAGCCTCAGTATTAATGCTCCTCTTGAGTATACATATTGAAATATCTTCATTATCATAGCAGTTGTCATAGTTGTGAACCTCAGTGTCGTCTTGAATCATAGAAGGGAGCGTTGTCAGTTCTGAGTACCCCGTGGATCGATGCTTTGCTGCAAATATTAGCCATCAAAATGCAGTTTGCATTGACTTCCTCAATCTCATCAAGATCTGCTGCAAGCAGCCATCAAATCAAACTCTTCCGCTTGGAGTTGGATTACTGCTTCTTCCTTTTGAGCAATCAACAACTGAGTCTGAAGATAAGCAGCATCCCTTCTTCTTGGTCTGACTGTGCAGTTCCTAGCAAGATGACCCAATCCTCTGCAGTTGTAACACCTTATCTGATTACCATTATTCCCAGGCGCATTACCCTCAGCCCGTGCTGCTACAACATTTCCATTCCCAATATTCTGAACACCAATTTGCCCATTCTGATTCTGAACTGCATCTTGAACAACCTGATTCCCGACATTCTGTACTGCATTATACCCATTTTGATACCCAACATTCTGCCCAGCATACTGTCTAAACTGATTCCCACCATTAGCTCCAACCATCTGCATCTGTCTGTCTTGACCCATATTCATACCCGGTTGAGCAATCTGCCGATTACGAGGGTTTGATGAAATTCGCTGGTTGTTGTTAGTTGGTGTTGAGTAGTTTAGTTTGAATGCCTTAGCCATTAGAGCGAGTGCCATGTTCATTGCGGTTGTGGGATCTGTAATGTCTTCGGGATTTGGTATTGGTTGTTGCATGAAGTTCTGGTTAAATGATGGTTGTGGGTTATAGTTGTTGTTGATGGGTTGTGGTTGTTGCATGTAGGTACTTGGTGATGGTTGATCTTGGTGAAACACTGTATAGTTGAAAGGATTGTTGGAATTTGCCATGAGTGCTAGCGGATCATGTGTTTTTGCAAGTCGTTCAGCTCTTTGATCATCAACCTCCTTTTGATTGTACTTCAAGAAATCATACAACTGAGTGTAATCTGTTGTATGCAAGTCCTTCGTTTGATGAACAATAGTAACATGCCGACTCCATTCTGGTTGTAAGTTGTTTAGGAACTTGAGATTACTAGCAATCTTTTCAGGAAAGTGTTTGTTTCTCTTAAAATCATTCATCAATTTTGAGAAACGGTGATAGTAAGACTCAATCGATTCCCCATCAGTGGAGGTAACCTTTCCCAATTCATATAAACACTAGCCTTCTTTTCTTTTGAATTTCGATATCAGAACCTTTCATCATTTGTTGAACACGTAACCAGATTTCCTGAGCAGTTTCATAACTATCAACAGCAGCATAGATGTCTTCAGGAAGATCGAGAAGAATAGTCTGAATTGCTTGATCATCAGCTTCCATCTGCTTAATTTCTGCTTCCGTGAGTTCATCGTTAGTTTGTTCATGAAATGTTTTTGGAACAGGAACTGTACGGGCTGGATCACCTAGTTTAGGAATCATTCGTATGACATAAGGACCATTCATAATGGAGTTGTAGATTAACTTTCTATTTGGTCCACTCTTAGCATAACGGAGAAGACGTGATGACCATGGAACATGTTCTCTTTGTTAAGCATAGGAGGGCGGTTTTCGGAACTGGCTGCATAAATGTCTTGTTGAGTCGACATTGCAAAAGTGATATGAAATGATAACCAAGGATCTTTAGTGGGTAAAGTGATTGTTGTTGTGGATTGAAACCAATTAACGTTCATGAGATTTTACAAATCTATGACTTAAACCGTAAAAAAATCGACTTTTATGGGATTTTACTAAATCAAGAAAAAAAACGTGAATGAAAAATTAATTGTTGTTGGTGAAATCGTTGTTGTTGTTGAAGTACGTGAGCTTTTGTAACGATTAATGAGTTAAAAATGACGAACGGTGAACACACTTGCAACTTAAAATAATTAACGGGTGATTAAAACACAAACAAGGACCAACGGTGCAATTGAAATCCAAGTTTAATGCTTCACGGTTGTTAAATGAAGTTGTAAGGATGAATGGTGCAAAAATGGTTCACTTCGAATGGCTAACGGTTGAATTTTAACAACTGGGAATAACGGTGTAACGCTTATTCAACAAAGAGGATTAATAAACCACTAAAGGATGAATGATGAAGTAGACTTGAAGTCCAGGGGCTAAAATTGTAATTTCAAAATTTAGATTAATACCCTCTTTTTCTATCTTCTTTTTCGTTTCAAAATAAAAAAAATGTAACGATTGAATTTTTCTTCTTACGAGCTCGTATGATTATCGTCGATGGAAAGCAAATATACCACGATGATCGAAAAAGGACCACGATCACAATGGTATAGATTAGAAGACCATCGATCATCCGTTACTCGAATCCGAAAAACCTGAAACTACATGAAGGAACACGTTTTTTTCATTTTATGCTTATGTATAAATCGCGTATGTATTTTGTATGGTATAATCACACTCGAACAAACTCAAAAAATATTTTTATTTTTTGCTTTTTTTTTTTTTTTTTTTTTTTTTTTTTTTTTTTTTTTTTTTTTTTTTTTTTTTTTCTTTTTTTTTTTTTTTTTCTTTTTTATATTTTTTTTTTTTTTTTTTCCCACTTTTTTTTTTTTTTTTTTTTTTTTTTTTTTTTTTTCTCTTTTTTAAAAAAAAATTTTGGCTCGTTCGATTGCGATACCCAGAACACGTTCGAACTAAACGAAAAAAAAACACGGTCTTGTGATTTTCTTACCACTACGATCTTGAGATGACAAGCTACTAGAGTAATAGAAAAACTAGGAAAAAAATTTGACTGTTTTGGCAAAAAGAATATATGACGAGTTGAAACAATGAAAAAAAATACCGAATGATAAGCAAAAAAAATACCACAACTAAATCACTTAACCCAACCTTGGCTCTTGATACCACCTCATTCTCCTAATCATGCTGAGGTAATTCAACAACTTCACGATTTTTCCAAGACTCACTTGTTAGGATATCATTTCATCACCTCAAACACAAAAAATAAGAAAAATAGATTTTAGAGAGAGAAAGTAAAAAAGAAGAA
>BQNB010061822.1:0-24378 GCA_026074375.1 Tanacetum coccineum
AAGAGACAAACATATATCACACCCCCTCTCAACCTCACCCTTACCCCACCTCACAAAACCACAAAACCACGCTGGCAATCCCTAATGCTTCCATCGTTAAAGGGTCGAGACAAAAATTTGAAGGCTATGATCAATTGGCTTGGTGGACAAGAAATATTGAAGGGTCAGGATAAGCTCTTGAAGACTCTCACAAAAGAAACACAACAAGCAAACATTGACAGCATATAAAAGAAAGAAGACAGAAGAAACAAGACGTATGTTATGTAGGAGTAGTTTTAATTTTAGTTGTAATTTTTTTTCAATGTCTTTAAATTATGTTTTTAACTCTGTCTCTTTCATTTAAGCATTTGTAATCTTTTTAATGAAGCTCAAGTTTTAAGTTTTTATAAAAATTGTCATTTTCTTTATATTACTGAATCTGTTAATCCTTTCTTATATCAGTGTTATTGTCTGTTAAAGTTGTCTTATTGATGCTTATTATTGTTATGTGTAATCTTGTTTTTCTTTAAAACAGCTTAACCAAGTTTAAAAATGGTAAACTGCCCTTTTAAGGGGTGTTTGGCACAAGTGGTCAAACGGGTCAAAATAGTTTGTTAAATAGTTTGGGTCACTTGTCTATCTTCAAGAAGCATATTTAAGTTGATTCACTTAGTTTTCAAAAAATTATATGATCTTTGAGTTTGTTTTAAGTGTTGTCTAAAAGATGTCCAAACCTGTGATTTGAAAATCTTTTCAAACTGGTTTTATTTTGATTTTTGCTAAAAGTTTCTTTAAGGTTGTTTTTAGGACTCTATGTTATGGTTAAATTCAGTAGAGTAAGGCATAGTTTAGTTTTTATTTGACCATGTTGTTTCGAGTCAAAATTTGTCCAAGTCATTTTAAGTTTAACAAGCCCCTTTTTTAATCTCTCTTTTAGTTTAGTTAATGTATTTTTAGATGCTGAAATTAGAAACATAAGCAGTTTATAGGGTAGACTCCATCTGTTTCAACTGATCTTAGTTTTTAAAAGTCTTAATCTAGCTTAAATATAAGGCTGTAAATAAGCCCTTTGTCTTTTAAGAAAAACCAAAACTCAGTATAAGCTGAGTGAAATAGTCTTTTTGTCTTAGCTTTTTTTTCATGGATTAAATTAGTTTCAAACTCATTGTTTCTGTTGTTTAGAGAGCTTATTGTTCAGGCTTTAAGCTATTATAAGCCCTATATCCATAAGGATCCATTTAACACCAAAGCCTCACACACACCTCTGCTAACACTAGTGCCCTTGGGTCTTTTCTATTTTCTTTTGCACAAAATATTGTATTACCCCCTTTTTGCCCCTTTAAGCTAATAAGTTGTTTTAGCTTATTAGACAGCTTATTTGATAAGCTGTCTTCACCAATTTATTTTTCTTAAATCCATCATACTTTAAAGTATTTTCCTGCAATTTTTCATATTTTTTCCCAATTAATTTACTATTTTTAATGAATTTTTCTTTTTAAAACTGTTTTTAAATCATAATAAATAAAATAAAAACCAAAAAAATATAATTCTTTTTTTTAAATTTTCTTTTATCATTTAGGACTTAGGAAAAATAAATTTGCATCCGTAGGGTTAATTTTTCAAAATTCGTTTTTTTAAAGAACGGGTTTTAAAATCCCGTTCTCGTTTTCGCGTTTTTAAGCTTAATTTACTTTCGTTTTCGGTCTAGTTTTCTTTGTTCTTACTTTTTAGTCACTTAGGGGTTTATTAAAAATTAAAAAAATCAATTCAGGATTAAATTTCGATAATTTAGGTTTTTAAGTCGCGTTCGTTTTTAATTCCCGTTCTCGTTTTCGTGTTTTAGCTTTAAGTGCCTTTATAATTATGTTCCCTTAGACTTAGGATTTCCTTTTATGCCTTATTTATGCTTCCCGTAGAATTTTAGGACATCCATTGCCTTATTTATGCTTTCCCGTAGTTTTAAGTTTAAATTCTCGTGCCTTTGCTTGTTTTCCCCGTAGTTTTTAAGTTTTCCCGATGCCTTTTAGGATTTTCCCGTAGATTTAGAAAACCCAATCAAATCTTTGATCATTCAAGCATCCGATATTCAAACCAGTAACGTGCTCGTCAATTTCACGCCTCGTTGGGAGAACGACCCGGGTCCGATTTTAAACTTTGTGTATAACGAAGTGAGAGACCGATACTTCCGGTTACTATACTACTACTATTGATATTATCTTATTTTTTATATATTTATATATTTATTTATATTTATATGTATTAAAAGGAGATTTGTCAATGGTTCAGGTGACCTTGAAGATTCAATAAGTACATATCTTCAAAGTTACTAGGGTACAGATATTTGAAGTCCCTTTCTGCAATAGTATATTCTTTAAGATCAGCTCTACGAAGAACGATCTTCTTCATGTAATCGTACACATATAAGGAGAAGACTTTAATTCTGACAACACTTAAAATCCGCATACGAGTCCTAACAGCTCTGCGATCACCCTCAGATGTGTGTTTGTCAATGTAGAATCGTTGTCTTTGGAACCACTAGTGAGAGATACCATACATAGCGGCGATGTCATACTTGCATTCCTCTTCAATCCACATCTGATCAGGTACCATTTGCTCTAAGCCAACATCAGGATAATAGGTTGCCTTCATCTTCGAGATGGACAATGCAGGCTTGCCACTCTTAAGACCGTATCGTAGATACTCCAAGTCTTTGTTGAAGAAGAAGTCAGATTGAATCGTGACTTGACCTGGTGGACCACCCAGTGGTAGAGGTTTGCTGACACTATACCTAATGATTGACTCGTCCACTTGATCGGTTAGTAGTTTATGGCATTCTTCTATTTGGTACTGAAGATGAATCACATTAGGATGGAAGACTTTGACAATTTCATATGCAGGGCCTTCCAGGTCTTGTTGTTTAAGTTCAGTGATCCCTTGCTTTTTGTAGAACCGGTCCATAAAGACTGCCATGTCACTAGTCTGCGCGAGTAACAAGTTCTCTGGAGGATGTGCATAGGTAGACGCAAGAGAAGATGCCCAGTTGTTCACTGGTACAGGCAGGTCAGATGATTGGATGGACTAGGCAGGTTCTGGTGTAGCAGGTTTGTCTTCAGTGAGTGGCTTCCACCAATTTTGCCTCAAGTTCACCATGGGAATATGATCATGGCCGATGTCATCATCACCAGACGACTGTACCTGTTCGTCGGGAGTCGTATCATCATCCATATGTAGCTCTTCAGGAATTGATGAGACACACGGCTTGAGTCGTGTGTTAGTAGTCGTCCAAGCCATATATTCAGCTGTCTTTGAAAAGCTTGGAGCAGTTGTGCTTTAAGACTGATCACTCTGGTTGGTGGATAGAGGTGGAGGAGGAGGAGTTACTTGAGATGATCCAGAAGCTTCCGAAGTTTGTGAAGTTCCAAATGGACCTGCTGGAGGTGAAGGTGGGGGTGGCTGATGAGGTGGAGATCCAGGTGGTGTTTTTGGTGAGTCATGTCTCTTTTTCTTCTATTTTCGTGCTTTAGCCAAATCGGTTAGGAGCTGGTCAGTGTGGTCGTGGGCCATTGACTTCTCCAGAGCTTCGTACAGCTGCTTGTGGTCTTCATGAGCTGGGTAGGAGTTGGATTCCCACATGCGGTGGTGAAGAATCTCTTTCATGTTAGCTTCTGGCAAATCTCTGAAGCGATCCCTAAGAGAAGCTTGAATAGCCCAGTTAACAGCATCAGTAACGATTTCATCCACCGCTTTGCTCACCTGATGAGGGATATTAAGATTCTCTAGTTTGTACAATCTGGACCCATGTTTGTCCATTCTTTCCTCCAAGGCTAAGTTGGCTTATACCAAATCCACCATATGTTGTTCAAGCTCACTGATGCGCTGAATTAAGATCGAATCTAAAGAGCCTTATTGTGGTTGAGGTGGTAGAGGAAGAGTTGTTGTTGTCGTTGTTGTTGCTGTTGCAGTTGTTGTTAATGTTGGTAGTGGTGCTTGAACCGCTGTAGGGACAGGTTGAGAGACTGTGAGATCAATAACCAGGGTGGTCATTAGAGGGACAAAAGAGGTGTCCTGATGAATAGGAACAGTGACCATTGACTGAACCTCCGATTCAGTACTGGTTTTCTTAGGTTTGTCTTCCTGTGACTTCTCCACAAGGAACTTATCGGCGAAGCTGAGTTCCTTTTCAAGATGTTATAGAGAAGACAGGGTTCCGGCTGAGCTCGCAGGTTCCTCAAGTTTTACTTCACCTTCAATTAGGAGTTTAAGGTTCTCCTGAACATTTGGATAGGCCATTGTAGTGAATTCTTCATCCATTTGCTCAGGGTTTGGTTAAATTAAAGTATCAGAGGCTTCAAGATCCATGTGTTCAAGGTTTGGTCCAGCATGAACAACATGACTTGATGGAGGTTGAGACGCTGCAGCATCACCAGGGATTGGTTCAGCTTGACCTTCATCATGTTCACCAGGGTTTGGTCCAGCCTGGCCTTCAACTTAAACTCTAGCAACCATTCTCGGCACTTCTTCATCCGAATCCATCTCACTATCTGTCAGCCCAAGTTCAGCATATAATGAAGAAGATTCATCATGACCAGAGGATTCAGTTGGTGTAGAGGTGCGCCTTTGGAAGATAAACTGATCTACATGGCATTTTTTTTTTGGTGTTTGAAGGGTGAGTAGATCATGGGCAACTTGTTCATCACTGACTTTCTCTTTACCCTTTCCTTGAACCTCTGGAAGCGGTTGAAATTTTCCAGATTCAGGTTCCCTGATCACCACCGGTGGAAGTGGACCCTGACGAGCCGAGTGAACTTCCTTTAAGCTTTCTTCCACTGCCTTTTGCAGATCAGCCTCTTCATCACCAATCCTGGGTTCATTCTCTGGAACACCTTCGTCAACAAATTCATCTACCAACTGAAGAGAGCTCTTTTTCGTTCGCTTCTTCACTACCTTACCAGCTTTAGATCGTTTGGCTAGAGATTGCACCTCAGATGTCTCCGTAACTAGCTTTCGTTTCTTTTCCTAAGGCTTGGCAGGTGCAGGTTTAGGTTTCTTGGTTGCTGCTTTAGGTGCTAAGGGCTTAGATTGCTTGGATGCTTTGGGTTTGGTAGCCTTAGCAGGTTTAGGAGCAGGAGAGTCAGGATCACTAACTTCTTCACCAGCAAGATATCTTTGATGCTTAGCTACTTTCTCCAGATAAGCATTGTAGTAGTGTTCATCTCGAATGTCATCAGTGATAAGATCATTCGGAATAGGCATCCCAAAGACTTCACGTTTGGTTCCCTTAGCACTAAACTTGAGATATCCAAGAACAGGCTCTTCATTAGGCAAATGAAGTAGAGAACCTGGTCTCGGGCAGAACTTATGCTTGCTTTGTAAGTAATAGATGATCAGCTTGGTGAACCTTACACTCGGGATCACAATAAGGGTGGCTTTCTTCTTTCCCTGAGTATGATTTGCTAGATTCTTTTTGTCTTCAATGAAAGTATGGATGGATTGGGTGAATTCTTCCCACACCCTCTCTGCATAATCGATATGGGCTCGATTGACGATGCCCCAAAGAATTTGCAACACTAGAGCCCTTGGTCTTTCAAACCCTGAAGTCTTTATCGTGAGACACAAGTTAATGACTATTGTGAGTGATCTCCACGGTTGAAACATGTCATTAGTCACGACATCTGATAAGGTTTTGACAACTCTCAGATAACCCAGATCGTTGACAAACTTGATAAGAGCATCAACAGTTAGTGGGGAAGAAAATGCATTGTTGGTGTCGACTGGTGTGATTTGAAGTGCGTCTTCGATTGTGTCTTTGGTGAGATTGAACAATTTCTCATCTAGTTGACAGCTGTAACTCTCGGTTTTATTGTCATATTGAACAGTGTCCCAAAACTGCTGAATATAGATTGATGGAATTATCGAGGAAGCAGTGAAAGCTCTGAAGAAGTTGTTGTGCTTCATGATATCCACCGCAATCTTGTAGATTGGATTACTTTGTGACCTTTCAACATCCAAATAGCTGTTGCTTTTTCCTATAGGCACCCATCTGATGCGAGGCAGGATTTGATCATCAGTACGAGTGGGTGGTGCCATAGCAGGTGCTTGTTCAGCAGGAGCATTAACATTAACATCAGCCATTGTATCTGCACAGTCACATTCACAGAAAGACGTGCATACAGAAAGGAGATGTTAGATGTGAGCAAATGCTCAGGAGTTAATCAGTTATGGACTAAATCCAAGAAAAGGACACTTAGATCATATGAAAAGTGGTGATCAACAGATTTGGTCAACTCTTGAGTCAACGGACGTTAACTCATGGAAGAGAAGACAAAACGCAATGACCAAACCATAGTGACCAAATCGCAATGGATGAGCAATACTAGACAAAACGCAAAGGTTAAGACACACTAGGCAAAACGCAATACACAAAACGCAATTGAATATTTTATTAGAAAATACACAAAACGCAGTCACAACAACAAAACGCAATCACATACAAGTCGCAAAGCTCAGCCAAGCAAAACGCAATCCGTCAAGACGCAATGAATATTTTATTAAAAATAATCAAAACGCAATCCATTCAAAACGCACGAGACAATCCGCAACAAGCAAAACGCAAACCATCAAAACGCAATGAATATTTTATACAAAATAATCAAGACGCAGTTAATCAAAACGCAAGCAGCAAATCGCAACAGGCAAAACGCAAAGCAACAAAACGCAATGAATATTTTATTCAAAATAATCAAGACGCAGTTAATCAAAACGCAAGCAGCAAATCGCAACAGGCAAAACGCAGGCAATATAATATTCAAATAATAGACAAAACGCAATCATTTGAAAAAATTTCGAAATGAGGGCTTTATTATTTTAATATTTTAATTGTCTTCAAAGCAAAACGCAATGACTTGCGTTTTGACCTGTTTAACACTTAATATTCAAATCGCAACATGGACCAAGCAACCAAAACGCAACCAAGAGTAGATAAGCAAAACGCAATCATGAATACATATAGCAAAACGCAATCAGGAATATATCAACACAAGTCGCAACCAAGAATCCCTTAACAAAACGCAACCAAGAGCACTCCTATTCGCAGATTACACATTACAAATTAAGGCATCCAAGGCATAACCATATCAATATATGCATTCTATTGATACATACTAACTAATTAAAAACAACAACTGGCCATCACAAACATCATACGAACATAATTTTGACCCAAAAAGTCAAACTTTATGCGAAAATCATAAGGACAACTTAAACAGAGATTGGGATCCAAAACAGGCATTTATTAGGCATCAAACTAGGAATTTAAAACTACCCTGTGACAATTATGACTTGAGCAGGTTGGTCAAACCGTAGTGTTGACCTAAATGTATCTATTGTAATGTATGGTTTTGTGTTTATACGTGTTTATATGTGTTCATGTGGGATATGTGAGATTGGATAATCAATCTATTGAGCGTGATCGTCCCATTGGGATTGGATTTGTGTTGAATTTTGTGAAGTTCATTTCGTTCACTTTTGGTGACAAGGAAATGATTTCGGTGATTGAAGCGGTTTCGCGTTAATTGTGTAAGTAATTATACGTATTTTTGTGTTAGTAATTTAAGATAAGTTTAGGTTTTAGAGGTTAAGTTAAAAGAAATGAGTTATTTGATGGAGAACTTACTTTTCTATTTAAGATATAAGTATTACTAAGGGATTATTTGAGATGCATGAGTGGCACAAATGGTCCTCTATATTTTATGAGTCTAGGAAACAAGTAGCAAATAGCACATAAGACCCTATACTTTCATATAAATGACAACTTTGGCCTTTTGAGTTAACACAAGTTTAACTCCCCCTTAAACTGTAACCCCGTTAGATACAAAACCTTTCTCAATTATTTATATGATGAATCAAAAGTGCCCGTTAGATATCATAAATTTGAAACCACTCTCCCCCTCAATCAGTGACCCATTTTCTAGTTAAAGAGCAGTAGTCGTTGATTAAGAGCCAAATTTTGAGAAAATCAAGTCCAATTAGTTTTCCAACAACAGTAAACCACCATGTGAAATCCAAATAATTTTCTGAAGAATCATAGACGGAAAATTATATGGATAGATAGAAGACTTCTCTTATGTATCAGGAAATAATGCATTGAAGCGTACATTAGATCGAGGGTACATGGATGTAAAGTAATCCATGCCCGGGAGAACTTAATCACCTGTTGTTAGGAACAACCATCTTTTTGGTGACATGCTTTCCTTAATTTGAAAAACGGGTTGTAGTCTGAAGTAACTGTAAGCCATAAACACATGTTTTGAAAAGTTTAAACTTCCGTTCGAGCTTCATTTAAAGACCTGTGTCATTATTGAATGACATTTCTAGGACCGTAAATGTTATCGATAAACGAAAGACATGTCTTGAAAAACTTTTTTTGGTATTTTCTATTTTTTGATTTTTATGGTTTTTGTAGGTTTTATATTTTTGTATTTTCTTTTTAAGATTTGATATATATACATATTTACATAGGATATAGGAGGACCATCCTTTACTCCTCTTCTCCTTCCTGAAGACGTTTAAGAGTTTCCAGAGACATACTCTTCATACCAAGTCGCGGGAGTAGGAATTCGAACCGCTCTCTTGGTAATGCTTTGGTGAATATATCTGCGAGCTGATAATCCGTCATCACGAAGTACAATTCAACCACCCCTTTCTCAACTTGCTCTTGAATAAAATGGTGTCGAATGTCAATGTGCTTGGATCGAGAGTGCTGGACATTATTGTAGCAGAGCGCAATGGCATTGCGATTGTCATAATACAAGGGAATTTTATTGAAGACAAAGCCGTAGTCTGTAAGCTGTGATCTCATCCAAAGTATCTAAGCACAACATCCAGACATGGCAATGTATTCAGCCTCTGTTGTTGAGATCACAGTACTCTTCTGTTTCTTTGAGGACCAACAAACTAGTTTATCTCCAAGAACTGAGCACTTCCTGACGTACTTCTTCGTGTGTCTTGACAACCTGCATGGTCCGCATCTGCATAGGCCGTTAGTGCCATAGCAGTGTCTTTCGAATACCAAGACCCCATATTTATGTTTCTCTAAGATACCAAAAGACCCGCTTAAGTGCTTCAAGGTGCTTTTTGGTAGGCGAAGCCTGATACCTAGCACACATGCATACAGCGAATACAAGGTCGAGTCTGCTGGCAGTGAGATACATTAGGGAGCCGACCATACTACTAAATCGAGTCTGGTAAATGGAACCCTAAGGGGTCCTCATCAATTTAAGTCAATTCCACCATGGGTGTATCAAAAAGGGTCACACAAATCATCCTAATTTCTTTAATATTTCCAAGGGCAAATTTGATCTGATTAATAAAAAAAAATGCCTCCGGGATTTTGAGAAACTTGTAAACCTAAGAAAAATGACATTTGTCCCATCATTGACATTTGAAATTTGGAACTCATCTCATTGGAAAATATGTCACACGCTTTAGGGTCGGTCGAGGCAAATATGATATCATCTACATATATTTGAACAAGAAGAATATGTTTGCCTGTTTTCCTAGTGAATAATGTCAGATCAACTGCACCCTTAGAAAATTTGTTGTCCAGAAGAAATCATGACAAGGTATCGTACCACCCCCGAGGAGCGTGATTTAAACCGTACAAAGCCTTCTTTAGATGATAAACATATGTCGGATGATCTGGATCAACGAATCCCTCTAGTTGACTAACATAGACTTCTTCCTTTAACTCGGCATTAAGGAATGCTGTTTTGACATCCATCTGATAGATGGTAATGTTTTTACTAGCGGCATTGGTGATGAAGATTCGAATAGCCTTGATACGTGAAACTGGTGCAAATGATTCCTCGAAGTCAATTCCCTCCTCTTGTCGATATCCCTTGGCCACCAGCCGAGCCTTATTTTTCAGAACATCATCGTACTCATCAAGTTTAACTTTGTAGATCCACTTAAGAGCAATAATCATGACACAGTCTAGTTGAGGTACTAATTCCCATACTTGAAGTCGATCAAATTCGTGAATCTCATCTTGCATGGCTTGAAACCAACAATCTTCAATTATGGCAGATTTGAAGTTCTTTGGTTCGACTTTTGATAGTACAGAGTTATACAAGCACCACAAGGAATCGGTTACAAGTTGTTTTCTGGTGGATACTAGTCAAGAGGGATTGCCAATGACATTATCAAATGGGTGACCCTTGCTTCATTTCCCGAGATGATGATGTGTTTGAGTGACATGAGTTGATTCTGCTAAACTAACATCCTCGGATGATGATGCTTCATAACTAGGTTCCAAAGCAAACATGTTTACATAGGAATCTTTGTCAACAAGAGCAAAAGAATTGTCTTTCATGTTAGTATATCCAGCTGCAATGCCTTGTTGTGAACATGGAGATTGTAATGCCGAAGATGACGGTGAATGACTTGGAGAAGGTGCATCTTGATCAATGGTAGTAGATGAAGGTGTACCGGCTGAATTGATTGGAACTGGAACTGCTGGAGTAGGAGAAACCGATCTTTTAACACGAGGAGGTTCCAGGTATTCATCGAACACCGGTTGGAATAAAATCTCCAGTTCTTTATTTGTGGGGGGTACATAAGGTGTTGCAGGAACCGGATTGGGTACGAGCCCTGAACTTATCTGTCCAGGTGTCAGAAACATAGGAGCGGGTCCTATACTAAGTTGCATAGGAGCCACAGGCTCAGACAACTCATCAAATTGAACGTGAATAGTTTCCATGATTCATCGGGTTCTTTTGTTGTAGATTCTATAACCCTTCTTGCTTGGTGCATAACCAACGAAAATTCCAATATCAGTTGTTGGTTGTAATTTTCCAAGATCCTCGCTATTATTTGTAGGGTAACAAAGAGCACCAAAGCCTTATAAAAAGGTAAGATCAAGCTTCTTATCATGCACCAGCTCATATGGGGTTTTGTTATGACGAGTGTGAATGAGGGATCAGTTTTGAGTGTAACATACCGTAGCAATAGCTTCTGCCCATAGAAACATTGGGGCCTTGGAAAATATTAGCATTTTCCTAGCAGCCTCAACAAGAGTACGGTTCCATCTTTCGACAACACCGTTTTGCTGTGGAGTCCTCGGAACTGATTTTTGGTAAAAAAATGTCGACACTTTCATAATATTGAGTCAGAACTTGATTGACAAATTCTATGCCATTATCGGTACGGATGTATCTGACAGTTTTGTTGAGACCGACTTGTAATTGCTTCAAAATTTTGATGACGAGCTCTAGGGTTTCATCTTTCGATCTCAAAATTTTAACCCAAGTAAACCTAGAATAATCATCAACGAAGACTAAGATGTATTTCTTGCCATTGATTGTTTGCACTCGCATCGGTCCACATAAATCCATATGAAGGGTATTAAGAACTTTCAAGTTGGTGTTTTTAGTTTTGGGTGTGTGGGTATGCTTTTTGCTCTTTCTCAGTTGACATGCTGAGCAAAGATGATCTTTCTCAAACTTCAATCTAGATAATCATCTTACTAAATCCTTTCTTCCAAGGTCATTGATGGTACCGAAGTTTAAGTGGTTTAAACGACGATGCTATAACCACTATTTGTTCTGTGAGGCTTTGGACAACAAGTAGATTGGAGAGGACTTCATCATGTCTTCAACCGAGATAGTGTACAAATTATAACCATGAGAACCTTTAATTAAATCAACACCATTTGTATCTCGAACATAACAAGAATGCTTCCTGAATGCCACTTCCAGATCAAAATCACAAAACTGTCTGACAGAAAACAGATTGTGTCTTAGTTCTTCCACATAGTATACCCTGTAGATCAAACTGTCACCAATCACGTAATCTCCATAACCCATGATAGCACCAAAGTGGTCATTCCCAAATCTAACTGTCCCGATAAACTTTTTCACAAAATTTTTGAGCCGTAAGCGATCCCCCGTCATATGTTTTGAGCAGCCTGAGTCTAAATTCTAAAGGACGATCTGTATGACCTACATTTGAAAACAGACGAAGATGGAGAGTTTGGAAAACAAACGAAGATGTAGAGAAGACAGGGTTCTAGTCGAGCTTGCAGGTTCTTTAAGAATCACGTGATCTTCAGTTGGGAGTTTGAGGTTCTCCTGAACACTTGGGTAAGCAGTTGTAGTAAACTCTTCATCCATTTGCTGAGGGTTTTGTTACGTAGCAGCATCGATGACCGCTAAGTCCATGGGTTTAAGGTTTAGTCCAGCATGAACCACATGACATGGTTATCATTGAAACTCTACAGCATTACTAGGGTTTGATCCAGCCTGGCCTTCATCTTGTTTACCAGGGTTTGATATAGCCTGTCCTTCATCTTGAACTCCAGCATTGATCTGAGTGAGCTCCCTGTTGGATGCATCTTTCTCTTTATTAACAGGAGTCACTATTTCATTAAACTCCATTTCACTATTAGTCATAGTGATCCCTTCATCTTCAGGTTGCGAAGACGGTCCCGTAGGTTTAGCAGTCTCAGGGGTGCGCTTTTGCAAAATGTACTGATCTGCTGTGCTTTTCTTCTTCGGAGTGTTAAGATCGAGAAGAGTGTGTGCAATATGTCATCAATGATCTTCTCTTTCCCCTTGCCCTGAACCTCGGGATGAGATTGAATTCTCCCAGAGTCTAGTTCCCGTATCACCACAGTATGAGCGTGACCCTGATTCCTTGCTTTAAGATCTTTCATGCTTAGTTCTATACCTCGTTGGAAGTCAGCTTCCTCATCATTAATCCTAGGTTCAAAAATAGGAACACCTTCATCAACAAATTCATCCACCAACTTGAGTGGACTTTTAGGCTTGCGTCATTTTCCCACTAGACCACCCTTCGATCTTTTAGCTGGTGAGGGTTCATCAGGAGTTTCCTTGATCAGCTTTCATTTCTTTTCTAGAGCTACTTTTGATGGTTTAGTGGGTGCTGGTTTAGGTTTGGGTGGTTGTGAAGAAGTTGTTTTGGGTTTTGAAGCTTTGGGAGCAGGTTGCTTGGTTGCCTTTGGTTTGGTGACTTTAGCAGCTTTAGCTTTAGGTGCAGAGGGTTCAGCAGCCTCAGTAGCAGCTCTCCTATCATGCTTTGCCACTAATTCCAATTAGTCAGAGTAATCAAGAGCATTCCTTATATCATGAGTGATCAGTGCATCAGGAATCGAAATCCCTAAAATTTCATAATCTACCCATTTGGCAAAGAACTTGAGGTTTCAGAGTTTACAGTCTTGATCAGGAGTATGTAGAGCAGACCCGGTCCTTAGATGAAAAGGGTGAAGGCTCCTCAAGTAGAAGATGATAAGCCTGGTGAAGCGGACATAAGGGATTAGAAGAGTCTAGGGCTCCTTCTTCTTGTCAGTAACGGGCATAGACAGTTTCTTCTTATCAGTGATGAAGGAGTCAATAGCATGGATGAACTCTTCCCACAACAGCTCAGCAAGATCCACATTGGTTTGGGTAATGATTGCCCATAATATCTGAACAACCGGGTCTCGAGGCTTATCATACCCAAAGGTTTTGCCCGTGATAAGAGATAAGATAGCTCTCTATGGCTGATAGAGATCATTGGTGTACATGTAAGACACACCACTAATGTCCTTTGGGTATCCCAGTTGTAGGACGAAGTCAATGAGATCATTACTGGAAATAGGAGGTACAAACTGATTGGCTTCATTCCTAGTGGTGATTCCCAGAGCTTCTTTGAGAAAATCCACATTAAGTTCAAATCTCTGCTCATCTAGTTGACAGTTGTACACTTCAGTCTTCTTATCATGCCTAATAGTATCCCAGAATTGTTGAATGTAGATGGAAGGGATTGTAGCTGAAGCAGTGAAAGCACCAAAGAAGTTGGCGTTTTGAAGAATGTCAATGGAGATCTTGTAGATTGTGTTCCTCTGTTTCTTTAGTGGATCAAGTACATAGTTGCTCCTTCCAATAGGTACCCAGGAGCTATAAGGTAAGATCTGATCATCTAACCTAACGGGTGGATCAGGAGCAGGAGCATTCTCAGTAGGTACATTAGCAGCAGCCATTTTATCTGAACATGCATATCCACAAAAACAAACATACATACAGATATATGATGTTAGAGGAGAGCAACAGCCCGAATGATAGACATGCCATTATTATAGATATTGAGACAACTCTTATTAGTAGAGTCATTGAACATAGAGTATGGTCAACCCAAAAGTCAACGGAAGTCAACTCTCGTCAAGGCCCATTCGGTATCCAATAAACCCAATCACACCTTAACATAACCCGGATGAGAGCTAGGAGTGTAATTGGGTTAGTGGATTGGGCCTAAATTGTGATACAAGCATAATGGGCCAAAACATGGAAATCTTGGCCCAAACCACGATCATAGTTGACCAAACCGCTAAGGGGTTTAATAGTCAATCCGCTATGCTTTGACTTGGTCAAACCGATAGGAGGCAGTAGGACCATACCGCAACACCAAGAAATTGACAAGCCGTTATAGACAACTCGATATAGACAACCCGCGAAAGTCAACCCGCGATGAATATTATAATAATAGTTCAGAAACCGCGAAAGAATGGACAAAATTAAAAATATCGGTTTGTATATTTTAAGATAAACTAATTTTCTTCACTCAGTAGCGGGTTGCCTGTTTATAATATAATATTCATAATTATTAAACCCGCTAACAGGCAATATTCAACAAGCCGCTACATAGAATTTCATAAACCACTACCAAGAATCACTATCAAGACACACACACAACCCGCTACTAAGAACCCATTTCCAATCACATTCAAGTTTTACTTCTACGCTACGGGATCATATGGTTTATGCATACAATTCATTTCTAAGCATAACGCATATCTAACCTATATCTAAACCACAACAACTGGTAACAACTGACTTCCTAAATTCAAAGCTTACTCGAAAATCATCAATCAACCTACCAAAGGACAGGGGAAAAACCATCAATCAACCTACCAAAGGACAGGGGAAACAAATAAAACACAAACGAGGCATAATCTACATCATCTAAACATAACCCATCACCTACAACATCATAACAAGCACATTACAAGGTTTAGAAGATGTTCGACTACTTAAACCTAGATAGTCATTGATTAAGAGTGTTTTGTGTTAATTCCTTATAGATAAAAGATTACTAGATGATAAGGATCACAGAACTAGTGTTACCTTAGCAAGAAACAACACATAAAACGAGAGAATCAAAGGACGATCTTGGTGGCGGTTTGCGTATGGGTTTGTGTGTTTTATATTTGACTGGAATAAGAAGGTTTGACCAAAACAGTCAAACCGCCACCCTTTTATAATAAGGGTTTTGGAAATGGCAGTTTTAGCCCCTTAGGTTTCTAGGTCTTTTCATTTTAGGTTTAGAGTATTTTAAAGGTTAAAGCAAGTTTCAGGAATGGCAAGAATGTTCCTTACTGTTTTCTAATCCTTGGAAACATTTAGCAAATTACACATAAGTCCCTATACTTTCTAACAAAAGACAAATTTTAGCCTTTTAAGTTAAAAGTAATTAACTCCCCATCAAATTGTATCCCCATTAAATACCAAAACCTTTTCCAATTAAGTTTGTGATGATTAATTAACCCGTTAGATGTCATAAATTTGAAATCACTCTCCCCTTCAAACAATGACCCGTTTTCTATTGAAAGAGCTGTAGTTGTTGTTTGAGTTAAAATTTTATTTTGGAAAACCAGAATTGATGAATTTCCAACAACACTTTACCATAGTGATTAACACAAATAATTTTTTAAAGAATCATTTAAGAAGAAAATTATTTGGTTATAAGAGGAAGACTTCTCTTCTGAAAGAGGAAAAACGCACTAAAACGTACATTAATCCTTGGATGCACGGATATTGAGTAACCCGTGCCCGAGAAAAATTAATTACCCGTTGTTAGGAATAGCTGTCTTTTTGGTGACATGCATTCCTCAAATTGAAAAGCGAGTTGCAATCTGAAATAAATGCAAGCCATTAGGACATGTTTTAAAACAGTTTAAACTTCCGCTCAAACTTCATTTAAAGACCCGTGTCATTATTGAATGACATTTCTAGGACCGTAGATGTTATCGATTTACAGAATACATGTCTTGAAAAATATTTTTGGTATTTTCTATATTTCTAATTTTTATGGTTTTTGTAGGTTTTATATTTTTGTATTTTGTTTTTGTGTTTAATTATATACAAATATACATAGGATATAGGAAGACCATCCTTTACTCCTCTTCTCCTTCCTGAAGACGTTTAAGGGTTTCCGGAGTCATACTCTTCATACCAAGACGCGGGAGTAGAAATTCGAACCGCTCTCTTGGTAATGCCTTGGTGAATATGTCCGCAAGCTGATAATCCGTCGTCACGAAGTACAATTCAACCACGCCCTTCTCAACCTGCTCTCGAATGAAATGGTGTCGTATGTCAATGTGCTTGGACCGGGAGTGCTGGACATTATTGCAGCAGAGAGCGATGGCACTGCGGTTATCACAATACAAGGGAATCTTATTGAATGCAAAACCATAGTCTGTAAGTTGTGACCTCATCCAAAGTATCTAAGCACAGCATCCAGACATGGCAATGTATTCAGCCTCGATGGTTGAGATCGCAGTGCTCTTCTGTTTCTTTGATGACCAGCTGACTAATTTATCTCCAAGGAACTAAGCACTTCCTGGCGTACTTCTTTGTGTGTCTTGACAACCTGCATGGTCCGCATCTGCATAGGCCGTTAGTGCCATAGCGGTGTCTTTCGGATACCAAAGTCCCCAATTAATGGTTCCTCTGAGATACCGAAAGACCCGTTTAAGTGCTTCAAGGTGCTTTTTGGTAGGCGATGCCTGATACCTAGCACACATGCATACAGCGAATACAAGGTCGGGTCTGCTGGCAGTGAGGTACATTAGGGAGCCGACCATACTACGAAATCGAGTCTGGTCAACTGGAATCCCTAAGGGGTCCTCATCCAGTTTAAGTCGATCCACCATGGGTGTATCAACAGGGTCACACGAATCCATCCTAAATTTCTTTAAGATTTCTAGAGCAAATTTTGATTGATTAATAAAAATGCCTCCGGGATTTTGAGAAACTTGTAATCCTAGGAAAAAAGACATTTGTCCCATCATTGACATTTGGAATTTAGAACTCATCTCATTAGAAAATATGTCACATGCTTTAGGGTCGGTCGAGGCAAATATGATATCATCTACATATATTTGAACAAGAAGAATATGTTTGCCTGTTTTCCGAGTGAATAATGTCGGGTCAACTGCACCGTTGGAAAATTTGTTGTCTAGAAGAAACCATGAAAAGGTGTCATACCACACCCAAAGAGCCTGCTTTAAACCATACAGAGCCTTCTTCAGACGATAAACATGTGTCGGATGGTTTGGATCAACGAAACCCTCTGGTTGACTAACATAGACTTCTTCCTTTAACTCGCCATTAAGAAATACTGTCTTGACATCCATTTAATAGATGGTTATGTTTTTACTGGCTACATTGGCGATGAAGATTCTTATAGCCTCGATGCATGTAACCGGTGCAAAGGATTCCTCGAAATCAATTACCTCCTCTTGTCGATATCCCTTGGCCACCAACCTTGCCTTATTTTTCAGAACATCACCGTACTTATCAAGCTTAACTTTGTAAATGCACTTGAGAGCTATAATCATGACACAGTCTGGTCGTGGTACTAATTCCCATACTTGAAGTCAATCAAATTCGTGAATCTCATCTTGCATGGCTTGAAACCAGTAATCTTCAGTTATTTTTTAGTAGATACCAGTCGAGAGGGATTGCCAATGACATTATTAAGCGGGTGATCCTTGCTTCATTTCCCGAGATGATGATGTGTTTGAGTGACATGAGTTAATTCTGCTGAACTAACATCCCCAGATGATGTTCTTCTGAACTGGTTCGGAGCAAAAACACGCTTTACGAACTGGGATCGTTGTTAATAGGAGCAAAAGGATTGTCTTCAATGATAGTAGATCCAGCTGCAATGCCTTGATGTGAACTAGGAGATTGTAATCTCGAAGATGACGGTGAATGACTTGGAGAAGGTGCATCTTGATCAATGGTAGTAGAAGAAGGTGTACCGAGTGAATTGACTAGAACTAGAACTGCTGGAGCAAGAGAAATCGGTATTTCAACACGAGGAGGTTCCAGGTATTCATCGAACATCGGTTGGAATAAATTCTTCAGTACTTTATTTGTGGAGGGTACATAAGGTGCTACAGGGACCAGATTGGGTATGATCCCTAAACTTATCTATCCAGGCATCAGAAATGTAGGTGTAGGTCCTGTACGGAGTTGCATAGGAGCCATAGGCTCAGACAGCTCATCGAATTGAACGTGAATAGTTTCCATGATTCGTCGGGTTCTTTTGTTGTAGATTTTATAACCCTTCCTACTTGGTGCAAAACCAACGGAAATTCCAATATCATCTGTTGGTTGTAATTTTCCAAGATCCTCGTTGTCATTTGTAGGGTAACAAAGAGCACCAAAGACTCAGAAAAAGGTAAGATCAGGCTTTTTATCATTCACCAACTTATACGGGGTTTTGTTATGACGAGTGTGAATGAGGGATCAGTTTTGAGTGTAACATGCAGTAGCAACAACTTCTGCCCATAGAAACATCGGGGCCTTGGAAAATATCAGCATTGTCCTAGCAGCCTCAACAAGAGTACGGTTGCGTCTTTCGACAACGCCGTATTGCTGTGGAGTCCACGGAACTGATTTTTGGTTAAAAATGCCGACACTTTCATAATATTGAGTCAGAACTTGATTGACAAATTCTGTGCCATTATCGGTACGGATGTATCTGACAGTTTTTTAAGACCGACTTGTATTTGCTTCAAAATTTTGATGACTCTGGGGTTTCATCTTTCGATCTAAAAAATTTAACCCAAGTAAACCTAGAATAATCATCAACGATGACTAAGATGTATTTCTTCCCATTGATTGTTTGCGCTCGCATCGGTCCACATAAATCCATATGAAGGGTATTAAGAACTTCCAAGTTGGTGTTTTCAGTTTTGGGTGTGTAGGTATGCTTTTTGCTCTTTCCTAGTTGACATGATGAGCAAATATGATCTTTCTCAAACTTAAATCTAGGTAAGCCTCTTACTAAATCCTTTCTTGCAAGGTCACTAATGGTACCGAAGTTCAAGTGGTTTAAACGACGATGCCATAACCATGATTTGTTCTTTGAGGCTTTGGACAACAAGCAGATTAAGGAGGACTTCATCATGTCTTCAACCGAGATAGTGTACAAATTAGAACCACAAGAACCTTTTATTAAATCAACACCATCTGTATCTCGAACATAACAAGAATGCTTCTTGAATGCCACTTCCAGATCAGAATCACAAAACTGTCCGACAGAAAACAGATTGTGTCCTAATCCTTCCACATAGTTTACCCTGGAGATCACACTGTCACCGATCACGTAATCTCCATAACCCATGATAGCACCAAAGTGGTCATTCCTGAATCTAACTGTCCCGATGAACTTTTTCATGAAATTCTTGAGCCGTGAGTGATCCCCCATCATATGTTTTGAGCAGCCTGAGTCCGAATACCAAAGGACGATCTGTACGACCTGCATTTGAAAACAGACAAAGATGGAGAGTTTGGAAAGTTGGATACCCAATTTTGGTTGGGTTCTTGTTGGTTAGCATAAGCAAAAGCAGATTGCATAGAGGTAGCAATGGCTTGATTCTCAGGGGAACTGGTAAGGCTAACGGGAACTGCCTGGTACTGTTGGTTTCTACGTTGGTATCTAGTTAGTGGTTTCTGAGATGTGTGACTTAATTTCTTAGTTATCACAGATTTACTAGTACTAACGTTTTTAGTTTGCTTAGCAGGCACTACTTCGGGTTTAGTGAGCCTAGTTAAAGGGCACTGTTTTCCTAAAGTGAATATTCTTCCGGTGGGCCTCCATTGATAACCAACACTGGTAAGCACTTTTCCTGTTGCTTTCCACATATGCTTAACTTGCTTAGGTTTCCAAACTTGCTTAACTTTGGGCACAACATTTTTGACAGAGGGGGATGCATTTACAAAGTGAAAATAATTAATCACACAAACATCATGATTTGCGGAAATTAAGCATTTGTTACATGTTTGGCAAACAGATTAAGAATTCGAATTAATTACAATACGCTTAGAGCTAATACTAGAATCAACATGATTCGTGGTTTTCAAACTATACTTATTGGTCCTAGGGTGTTCTTCTACTTTCTTCTTGTTGACACTGTTAGGTTGTAATCCGCTAGCATCAGTGCAACGGTTTACTCCTGTAGAAGGAGCCACAGGGACATTAGTCTTCGGAATGTTCAGTTGCCTTATATGTGTAACATCCCGCTCCGATAAAGAGACCAAGAGTCACATTATGGTGTCATATTAGAACATATAAACGCAAGCGGAAGTCTTTATTAAATAAAAATACCAAGTCATGTAACAAAATGACTTCCAAAAGTATTAAATTCTAACAAAGTCTAAATGAAAAGAGATCTTCAAACGAAATATGTCTTAAACATAAATCCAAACAAGGGAATCTATCAAGGATCGGTCCTCTAAAATCTTCCTATTCTCAACACTCAAATCTCAGCTTCCCGCTTATTACCTGCCGCAGGAAAAGAAAACGCGACTGAGCTAACGTTCAGTGAACAGATATAATAATGGAAATGGTAATAAGACAAAAGGATGAATGAAACGAATCACGAGAACCTGCTAAACCAATATCATACGAAATACGAATCAAATAAATAAGAATCAAGAACAACAAAGGAATGCCCACGAGCTCAGACAAATGTCTAAACATGATACATGAATAGACCCTAAACAGATATAATCATATAGTCACATAATCAAATGTACACAGGCAAGCAACTCCTGATGTACCAAATGTGATATGGGGTGTATAGCACACACACAACCATTCACCTAAACTGAACAGAACAAAGTACCTAGGATGCATCCATACGCTCCCTGCAAAACAAAGTCATATCCATATACACAAGTACAATGACGAGTATACATACATATGTAAGCTAATAATAATCAAAGGCCATCATTCAAAAGGGAACGCCGTGGACCAATCACACCGCCACAGATAGTGTCATGCCATTGGTGCATCAATGACATGGTCATGGTACCTCCATGACTAGTTCAAATAGCTCGGGCAAAGATTTAAGCAAACTGAACAAGTTACCAATAATTCAATCAAGATAACGGATCTAATATCATATTCAAACAAAGATCAAAGGAATCATGAATGCGAATATCAAATCAAACAGAATATCAACGAATATCAATGAGTCATGAGTACGGATAGCAAATCAGACGGAATATCAAACGAATCAAAGTAGTTAAAACAAATGAGAATCAAGTCATGAGGTGTCCTTACTAAAAGGACGGAATATCTGTACCTTAACAAACATGCAACGGAGAGAAAGAACACAAAGACAAGAGATCACTCCCTCTTCACCGAATCTACAAGAATCCATGATTACATATCATTATATATCTTATTTTATATGTTCATTGCTAAATCTTACTACTTATAGCACTTAATGAAACCTAATTAGGGTTTTCTTAATTTTATTTCCAGAATCTGCCAATATTTTCAAGCAAGTTTCCCGATGATAAAGACTCATTAAACGAGCTCCTAAAAATATACCAAAAATTACAGAGGTTCCCACATGTGTCTAGTATGTCTATGAATTTTGGTGGATTTTATTTCCATGTTTAAATACCCTTACAACCCTTGCTACCAAAACTGACCCCGAAAGTGACCTGTCAAAACATTCGAAAAGTTCACGCGTAAAAACCCTACTTAGGCAACTCAGAAAATTCTAAAAAAATTCAGGGATGTAGCTAATATCATGAAGATTTACCAAATCAAATTTGGGTAAAAGCCATAGAATACCAACGTACATTCTGAAATTTACCACAATGAACCATTTACTTTTTTATTACCGATATCACCAATGTACTTTCAAATTATTTTTCAACTTGAACAAAACGTTTGTACCGTTAGTTATTATGTGACAACGTTAGTCAATTTAGCTAACGATCGTTTGAGGAAGTTTCAAAAATCGTCCCTGTGGTTTTAATATATTTTTCTTTTTTTCGAAAATTTTTTCTTTCGAACAATTTTTTTCGAAAAAAAAAATTTCGAAATTTTTTTATCTAAACTTCTTTTTCCTCGAAAATTTTTTATGTTTTGATTTTTTTTACGAAAATTTTTACTTTGAAATTTTATTTTTTTCGAAAATTTTTTGAAAAAATTTCGAAAATTTTTTGAAAAAATTTCGAAAATTTTTACAAATTTTTTCGAAAATATATATTTTTTTCGAACATTTCTAAACTTATTTTTTTCAAAAAAATTTCGAAATTTTTTTTTTCTAAACGGATGGAAAATTTTCGAAAAAAAATCGAAACATAAAAAATTTTCGAGGAAAAGAAGTTTAGATAAAAAAAATTTCGAAATTTTTTTTTCGAAGAAAAAAAATTGTTCGAAAGAAATTTTTTTTGAAAAAAAGAATAATATATTAAAACCAACAGGGACGAATTTTTGAAACTTCCTCAAACGATCGTTAGCTAAATTGACTAACGTTGTCACATAATAACTAACGGTACAAACGTTTTGTGTGACCTGTCAGAACATTCGAAAAGTTCGCTCGTAAAAACCCTACATAGACAACTCAGAAAATTCTGAAAACAATCTTGGATGTATCTAATATCATGAATATTTACCAAATCAAATTTTAAAGGCTAACTCCTTACGGTTAGAGAATTAAAAATGAAATACTACTACTGAATTTTTCGGATAGAAATTCCAGATTCGACACTTAATCTTATAAAATCTAAAAATCGACCTTCCCGACCTCCAATTGACATGAGCCCGGATTTTCCAGAAACTAGACTCTTGGAATTTATCTTTAGGCCCAAGAATCATGTCAAAACTCATTTTTATCACCAAGATACACCCCGTTGAACATGACCTAAAATTCTGTCCAGAAATTTTAAACATAAAAACCCTAACTTTCACCAATCAAGACAAACCTTAAGGTTTTTAATCTTGTAGATTTTCATTAAAACATCATTAATGATTATCTAGGGTTTCATATCATGATTTTATGCCATGTTAATTAGATTAAACCCTATACAAATGTAACATCCGGAAATTTTTGAAATTTTAAAGGACTATTTTATCCTTTGACTTTTTGGGCCTGACTTGACTTTTTGACTTTTGACGTCTTGTTATCGCATAAAAACGATTACCGCGTAACCGGTAAAATTTTCATAACATATTTTAATAATAAATCATATTTATTATTACATTACCTCGAGGCCCAAATTTATTTTAACTTATTTGACTTGAAAACGAAAAGATATATGTTATTTTTGAGTTGACTTATCAAAAACGACCCACTAGATCATGTTTTCACGACTCGGACTCTAAAACAATTTGATGTAAAACGACATTCTGGACAACTTTTTAGATTTACCCGAGAGCCGAAAACGAGCAGAAGATGACTAAAATACCCTCGCAAAATTTTGAACAGCGCACACAACGCGTGTCGACACGAAAAATAATTAAATTATATTTAATTATCGCACTTTATTAAATAAAAATATTTAATAAAATATTAAGGATTTTATTCAAAAGCGTTCGTTGACAACGCGAATATTCGAATTAAAATTCATTTCTTTCGGACAAGGCACAATCGGGATATCAAATAAATAACAAATATTTTTATAAATGTTATAAAAATATTTATGAAATACTATCAACTAAATACTCATTTTTATGGGAAAAATAATTTGAAAAACAATGGCGCAAGTTTCGTGACTCGAATCGACCGTTAGCTAGTTCAAACAAGTCCCGAACCGATAGTTGTCAAAAATATATTAAAAGTTTACGTAATTCACCCCAAACTATTGAGACTTGTCACTCTTGATTATAACTTTTCATATATACATAAAGTTTATTTATTTATTTTTCATTTACATCAAAACTACACACACAAACATATCAATGCTCTCTCCCTCTCCCATATTTTCCGGCCGCCGGCCAGCCACCGTATTCTGGCCACCACCACGCCGCCGCCGCCGGAAAAGTTTTCCGGCGGACTTTTCCGACCAAAACCAAAAATGATCCTCATCGCCCGATCTATCTGATCCCCTAGGTCACTCGCCGCCACGCGCCACCCCCTCCTCCGGCTGCCTCTCCACCGACGCCACCATAACACCACCACCATCATCTCCACCCCCATCTTTATCATCAACCACTCATCACCACTACCGTCGCACCACCAAGGGTGCGTTCGGTTTGATAGTCGCACCGGCTAGGGTGCGTTTGTTTATTCCTAAGCACCACGAGGGTGCG
>BQNB010061823.1:7545-31523 GCA_026074375.1 Tanacetum coccineum
GCAAGTTTTCCAAGAGGCGCATCTAAATATTTTAGTTTGTTATGTTCATTAGTTACATGTTGGTTGTTTTTTTATTAGGTTGAAACTGGTTACAAAATGAAGGCGGTTTTGTTAGAAGATACAACAGAATTGAGTAGTAATCATTCCAAGAAAATTGGTGTTAGGAAAATGGTGAAGAGAGAAAAGCCAAGTTTCTTAAATGGAAGCGGTTTTATGGGAAGAAGCATGAGGATGGGAATGGTGAATATGGAAGGAGAGGATTTAAGTGATTGGAATGTGCTTGGTAAGACGATTCCTGTGACGTTTGAGAAGGTTTCAGAAAACTTCAAATGGAAAGATTTGTTTCCCGAATGGATAGATGAAGAAGAAGAGATGCATGGCACACTATGTCCCGAGCTTCCTATGCCAGATTACAAGAAATATGGGTACATGGACATGATAGTTGTTAATATACCGTGCAAGTATCCAGCTGAAGGGTGGGCAAGAGATGTTTTTCGGCTACAATTGCATATGATAGCGGCAAATATGGCCGTACGGAGAGGGAGGAAGAGTTGGAATAGAAAGCCAAAGGTGGTGGTTTCAAGCAAGTGCCGGCCAATGGTTGAGATTTTTCGGTGTGACGATTTGTTGATACATGATGGTGATTGGTGGTATTATGAACCCGATATGAAGAGGTTGGAACAAAAGGTTTATTTGCCCATTGGCACCTGTAACTTGGCTTTACCTCTATGGGGAAAAGGTACATTTTTCTCGTGTCTTTTAAAACCTAAAACCAAGTTTTACTTTAATCTTTTGATTTTAGAGCTTGAATTGACATAAAATTTGCTTGTTATTGTCCCTTGTTACAACTATATTATGGATATACGATTACCATTTTACAAGTTTTATGAATTGGATTTTAAAATAAGCTACGAGAATCATTTAGAAAGCATAAAAAAAGGGATATGGTACGAAGTTGGTGGTGGGAGGCACATCAGTTAGTTTAGAGTCGTTGAGAGTTTATGCAAAAGTAAACGATTTGATAATGTTTGGTTGCTAGTCAATTGCTTATAATGTGTCTCAAATTACAAAAACATTGAAAACGAAAAGCTAGCAGTTGTTTTAGTTTTCTCTTTTCTTTTAGTTAACAAACAATTTTTTTTATCAAGTCTAGAACTATAGCCATGCCACCCGTGTTAATTTGTGTAGATACGTAATGTAAAATAGTTACTTGGTAAATAATAAAGCTCTAATGATGTATAATTACGGTAATTGGTATTTAGCAGGAATTGATGAGGTATACGATGTGAAGAAGATACAAAAAACAAACCCAAGAACTAAATCAACTAAACGAGAAGCCTACGCCACAGTCCTTCATTCATCCGAAACATATGTTTGTGGTGCCATCATGTTAGCTCAATCCCTCCTCAAAGCGGGAACAAACCGCGATCTCATTCTTCTCATAGACACGTCCATCTCAGTCGAGAAACGAGATGCATTAGCTGCTGCGGGTTGGATAATCAGAATCATTGAACGTATTCGCAACCCAAGAGCTGAGAAGTACTCATACAATGAGTACAACTATAGCAAGTTCCGCCTTTGGCAACTCACTGATTATGACAAGATCATTTTCATCGACTCTGACATCATTGTCCTTCGCAACCTAGACCTTATTTTTTCCTTCCCACAAATGTCGGCTGTTGGTAATGACAATTCCATATTTAATTCGGGCATTATGGTCATTGAGCCATCCAATTGTACGTTCATGCATTTCATGCAACAAACAAATGAGATTGTGTCGTATAATGGTGGTGATCAAGGGTTTCTGAACGAGATTTTCGTATACTGGCATAGATTACCAAGAAGAGTTAATTTTTTGAAGAACTTTTGGTCAAACACCACCGTCGAATATAGCATGAAGAACCAATTATTTGGGGCCGATCCACCTAAGCTTTACGCTATACATTACTTGGGACTCAAGCCATGGGTGTGCTATAGGGATTATGATTGTAATTGGGACATAGGGGATCAACGAGTGTACGCGAGTGATGTTGCACATAGGAGATGGTGGAAGCTTCACGACACTATTGATGAAAGCTTAAAGAGTCATTGTAACTTAACGAAACAAAGGAGGATCGAGTTGAAATGGGACAGAATGCAGGCTAAGAAAAGCGGGTTTGCTGACGAGCATTGGAGGATCAATGTTACAGATCCTAGACGCCGTGGTTGATATGGATCGAGTTTCTTGAAGAGTATTTTGCTAATCGTGTTGATTATCTGTTTTGATTTTGGTTTTCATGCACCTTTAAAGTATGATCTTGTAGTGATCGAATTCTTGATGTATATACTGAAAGATTTATTCTTGATTGGAGATAATGTATCTATGTTAAAGGTCATATTTGTAGTTATCATCAATAAATATTAGTAATTCATTCAAATTGGTAAACACTTCTTCGCTTATGTATGGTGAATCTTCATAGTTACAAAACAAGCAAAACACAATAAACTAAAGAAAGATCAATCTCGTAAAAACAATAATCATTTACTGTTTATATATCCTTTCAAAGATAAAAAAAGAAAAGAACGTAGTTTACACAAGATACTGATTCGCTCTAAACAATCTAAAATATATATGTCATGCGTATCACATTATTCTTTGTTAACTACTCCGTATTATACAACTTGCAGTTTACCAAAAGTTTTTTTATAAATAGTTTCTTATGATTTTCATATTGTTGGATGCAGGGGCTTTTTAAATATGGCAAACGTGAATGTGTTATACTCGTGTTCGTTCGTTTAAATATAACCGAACAAATGAACGAAAGTGAACACTCTAATAGAGAGATTTTCTTGTTTAAGTTTGTTCACAAGAAAATAAAACTCTTCCGTTTCTCAAAACCAAGCAATTAATAAAAGGTGAGATTATGATAAAACAATATCATCTCAAAGAACAAAAGAATACATCATAGCCATCCATTTTTAATCAAATAAAAAAAACAATTAAAAAAATCCACTTTCCACCTCTTTTTAAAAAATAAAATATCTTGCAAACGGTAAATCGTCAAACGACAAAAATACACCATCGCGACGAGAATTAAATTATCTTTCTATTGAGTGGCACTTTCATATACTATCGACGAACTTTTTTTCGAATTTTTTTTCCAGTCACGTCTGAAAAAATCACATGTGATTTGTAGTACAATCACATGTGATTTTATAAAATCACATGTGATTTTTTTCAGACGTAACTAAAAAAAATCGATTTCATATACTTTTGACGACTTTTTAGTGTTAAAATTTCCGCCAAAAAAAGTACACATGATTTGTAAAATCACTTGTGATTTGTTGTTTTTAAAAATCACGTGCTATTTCATAAATCGCATGTGATTTCACAAATTCACTTATGATTTTTAAAGTAATAAATCACGTGTGATTTCATAAATTCATAAATCGCATATTAATTTACAAATTTACGTGTGATTTTTAATGTAAGAAATCACATGTGATTTTTCGAATCACGTGTGATTTTTTCTGGGCGGAAATTTAAAAAAAAATCGTCGAAAGTATATAAAAGTGACCGTCTATAGAAAGATAATTTAATTCTCCTTTCGAACTGGTTAAATTTAAATACGTCAAACGAAAAAAAAATACATCATCGCCCGACGGGTTATTTCTTATCTTTCTATAGGGCGGCACTTCTTTCTCTATACTTTCGACGAACTTTTTTTCGAATTTTTTTTCAGTCATGTCTGAAAAAATCACATGTGATTTGTATCACAATCACATGTGATCTCGTAAAATCACATGTGATTTTTTCAGACGTGACTGAAAAAAACAATCGAAAAAAAAGTTTGTCGAAAATATATAGAAGTGCCCCTCTATAGAAAGATAATTTAATTCTCATCGCGATGGTATTTTTCGTTTTGCGTAACGATTAACGGTTTGTGAAATATTTAATTTTAAAAAATAGGATGAAAGTGGGTTTTTTAATTAAATTAAAATAAGAATTAATATAAACCATTAGATGAAAATAAAGTGGATGTTTGAGATGAAGTGGATTGTTCTTTAATTAGATAGTGTTCTAGATAGAACATTTCTCTAATATTCAAAGTACAATCTGTAAAATAGCAAAATAATAATATTATTGAATTGTGTTTTTTTATTACATAAGAAGGATTTTACATGTATTTGTAATAAACATATAGCTTTGTGAACAAGTAATCTTAATCCTAAATTTGATGGAACTTAAGCCTACAATAGGCAAACACTTGTTATCTAACACTCCTCGCAGTTTGAACAGGAGGCTTTCGGATGAACAAAATGAAACATTTGTTGAAAGAGGTTTCTTCATTTCTTCTATCATCTTCTTTGTTATTTGTTAAAAGGAAGTACAATTGTATTCGACGGCATAGTTATTTATTACTTGCGGCTTCCTCCTTTACGTTTAATTAGCCTTATGTAGGAGCGGCAACTTATTTACCAACTATTTTCGAAAAACGACAATGATCCCCGATGATAAAACAAAGAGTAATGTTGATAAAAACAAATTTTGCTAAATCAACATAATATGAGATGTGTTATGACGGCTAGAGTTTTTGTGTTATAAGGTTTATGATTTGGATGAGATGAAAGGACGAATTAAACGAACATATAAAGCGAAAAAAATTAAACAAATCGGGGTCCCTCAGAATCATCGGCAAGTAGCCGATGACCGGAGGATAACTATTTTGTGGTGTGTTGACCTAAAATCGGGATATCATGTCAACTTGTGTAAATCTCTTGACTAAATAATAAGAGCGAGCGGTACCATGGGCTGGTGGTGCTGCGCCATGGTACCATCTGAACTTTATTTGGCGCCAACCATACCATTGCATGACTGGTAGTGTGTGGGCTGGTAAATACCAGCTCGCGCGATGCATGATTTCCTTTTTTTTGTATTGATTTGTGTATTTTGTGGGGTATGTGTGGACCTATGGTATCACTTTTTGCTCATGGCTTGAAGCCAACGAGGGAGTCACCCGAATTTGATGTCATAACACTTTTGCTGACGTGACAGCATTTTTCGGACTATGGCTTAAAGCCATGTTTCAAGGGTACCCAGTGCTCTAAGTGTGAATACAATAATGCCAATTATCAAATTGGCTTGGCTCAATACCAACTACGCTAACACTAAATACTAGTTCACCAGCATACTCAACGTTTTGTTATGAATGTGTTTGTTTGTATACGCATATAATTAACAAACATATACTCGGATGTTCATAAATGTAAATGAACAAACATAACTTTTGTTCATTCATGTTAAATGATTTAATTAAAAAGCATAAAACGTTATGTATATTCGTTCATTTACAACATGTTCTTAATATGCTAATGAAATTATTAAGTTAGATTCAAGCATTAGTGGGAAGCTTAATAATTAGGATTATATCATTCCAGGAATACATGATTGGGTGAGATTGAAACATCAGGGGAAGCTTAATTATATCTTAACCAAACTATTGATTCTACCTGTTTATAAGTGTTTGGTGCACCTACCATGGATTCTAGAATCACTAAGATTTGGTTTAAATGGGTTTATTAGTATGTGCCTGCATACTTGCATTTTCAAAAAAGTAACAACTAACGGTTGGAAAAATAGGTTGGCAAAATGTGTTTTTACAAATTTTGGACATTATTTAATATAGAGTTAATTACATGGTTCGTCCCTGTGGTTTAGGTCAAATCCCTGATCTCGTCCGTATTTTTTTTGCATGAATCGTCCCTATCTCGTACTATGTAACACCGTTCGTCCCTATCTCAAGAGATAGGGACGAATGGTGTTACATAGTTTTACGCCAAAAACGTGAGATAGGGATGAACGGTGTTACATAGTTTCGAGATAGGGACGAATCATGCAAAAAAAAAAAGAAATAGGGACGAGATTAGGAATTTGACCTAAACCACAGGGACGAACCATGTAATTAACTCTTTAATATATGTAAATGTTATATATATAGGGTGAGGTTCTTTTCAGAACCAAATAAATGTATAGAACTGCGAGAACCAGCATTAACCAATTAGATTTTTTTAATATTTATTTTAATTTATTAGTTCAAAAGGGTATAGTGGTAAAATTACATTTTTATTTTTATTTTGAGTTTTTTTAATAAAAAACGTTTTTTAGTTCCTAAATTTTAAGAAGTTTTTTTGTAGTTTTTAAGTTAAAAAAAACCTTTTTAGCAAAATTTAGATGTGCGTATGTGCACTACTTGTAACGTAAGCACTTGTTCTTAATTGTCTTCATGTTAGGTTTTATATATTTAAGACGAATGTGTCGTGTAATTTATCAAAGATTGAATGTTATATATTCATGCAATGAGAAAATAATGAATGTACAATAATCTTGTTAAAAAACGCTACACATATTGCTAATTGTATACATGTGCAAATTTTCGTCGTTTTTGTTCACTTGGTATGCGTAATCATGAACCATGCACATGCATTTTCAATTTCTTTGTTAACTACGTGCACATATTCTTAAACCATGCACATGCATTTGCATCGTCTTTATCATAACTATCTTCTCGCTGGATAGTATGAAAACAGATGTGCACTCTTCATATCGCTCATCATACTCGTATCTATAACCACAAACAATTAGTAAACGATTTATAACTAACAAAACACATATGCACAATTACGTGTAAGTTGTAGTTTAAATGTACACAATGCACATATGTTTTGTAATAGAACCAATATAGGCATACATGCACAAGTATTTTTGTGGTAATAGATTCGAGATACACGTGCATGAACTCATGTGAGACACGTGCATTAGAAAATACATATGCACAATTTAAATACACATACACGAATTAAAAAAATATGTATATACGTGATCTAATATCAAGTTAGACTTACTTGAAAAATATTGTCAAAAGAACCAGTGTTGATCATGCTATGTTAGTATTATGAAAAAAAATAGTAGATAATACATATGCACTTTTTAAACAAGTCACACATGCTTTTCATGAGCATACTTACACTTCAAACAAATATTTAACCTTTGGAAAAAAAACTAAGTACAGACAATTCATGTAACAAAACAAGAGACAATTCATATAACAAACAAAAGAAAGTATAGTATAATTAAATAATTTTTTTAATAAATGAAAGTGATTAAAACAACATGGAAACATGAAAATCTGAAGTAAAAAAATCTTTTAATAAAACACAAATATAACTTTAAATTACGAATAACAAGATATGTCATGTAAATTACTTCAACTTTCATTATGCGGCAGCGAAAAAAAACCATCGTTATATTATGGTCATGAACACAATGAGCAAGTATATGCATTTAATACTTTAATATAATAACATACCGAGTATCAAGCATCACGTTGTATTTTTGTGTCTATCAACTTTATCGTGCTCATAACCAACTGCCTAGTGCAGTTGGCCACCAAGCATCTCTTAAATTGCTTGGGAGGGGGTTTGGTCTTGGGTTCGAGTCTCGCAAGAGACAATGAAAATCCAAGATTTTCCTCCTAGTGCGAAGCCGTGAGTCTAGGGGTTTCCCTAGTGGTTCGGGTCCCGGGGCCTGCCCGTTATGGATGGTATAACTCGGGGGTCGGATTTTAGTCGAGATTGAGGTGTCGTTCTAAAAAAAAAAAAAAACTTTATCGTGCTCATTATTCTCCTCAAACACATGTGCATTCATTGTTCATCTTTATCACACATGCGACTTCATCATTTTAATCTAACATAGACCTGTAACAAAAGATGAATACATTTTTTTTTCCACAAATTTCAGATTTATTTTTAAGATAAACCAAGTATATGAACAAACAACTTATTTTTAAGCAATAATGATACGAGTACATGAATATATCACAACCTAGAAAAGAAATCCGATCCTATCCGTAAAAGTTTCGAAATTAAAAACTATTTCTTGTTACTTGACATTCGCAAAAAATTAAGCATTTTCTTTTCGACAAGATAGATTATAACAAACATAGCAAATAACAAGTGAACCTAGATTTGTTCTAATAATTGATCGAGCAATGCAAAAAATTTAAGCTTGAAAAACAAATTTAAACATAAGTTTTTTTTTGAAAATAATATAATCATATAATAGGCACATAGCAAATAGAATAAAAAGAATCATACCTTCATAGATGATGGAACAAAGAAGAAGAGTAGTTATTGTTTTTTCTGATCTGTCGTTGTTTACGAAGAAACAATGGGTGGAGAAGCAAGTTGTTTTATTTTTCAAAGATATAGTTAAAAACTGATTTTCATATAAAAATCCGTAATTTTTGGGACGGTTTTGGAAAATGATGCAATCAAATTCCTTTAATACCCTTTCACTATCTACAAAATAATAATTAAACTTTCACTTTATTACATTTGTGCCACAAATCATTCTAGCCATTGATCAATTAATCTAAAGGTTGAAATTGGTTCTCGCAGTTCTGTACATTTATTTGGTTCTGAAAAGAACCTCACACTATATATATATATATATATATATATATATATATATATAGCGTGAGGTTCTTTTCAGAACCAAATAAATGTACAGAACTGCGAGAACCAACATCAACCAATCAGGTTTTTTTTTTCATATATGTTTTTATTATTTAATTTAAAAGGGTATAATAGTAAAATTGCATTTTTATTTTATTTTTTAATATTTTATAATAGAAAACGTTTTATTTAGTTCCTAAATTTTAGGACTTCTTTTTGAATTTTTTTTCCAGATGCATGTTTCAAATGGTAAAGTGCATATGTGTTATTTTAGATAATGATAATTTTACTTGTGTTTTTAATGTATAGTTGCTTGATACATTAATATGTTTTGCTCACAAATATTTGATACAAGTGTATGTAATGACAAACATATGTAATATACATGTGTTGTATAGTTACAAATATGATACTTTAAACTACATGTGCATAAGTTCCAAAACTCATCGGTTAATCTCGAACTTTTTTACAAAAAAATATATATTATACACAAAATACATGTGCACTCTTCATATTTCTCATCATACTCTTCTTTACTCGAGTTAAAAATACATGTGCATTTGAGTTCATCCATATGCCCTTACTCGAGTTGGTTCATGTGGACTTGTATCTCCTACGTGCACTTGTGTCTTTACTCTTTACATCTTTATCATAACTATCTTCTCGGTACAAAACACATGTGCATGTTTATATTTGTCATGATCCTCATATAAAAGAACACGTAGAACACCAGAAATTATAAACATTTGTTATCTTTTATCATAAACAACTAGCAAACATATATGTACAATCAAAAACATATATGCATAGTCTAAAACATATATGCATACATCTTTTTTTGTTTTATATCAACTTCAAAACACATACTCATATCTCTTTCATTAGTTTTATACCAACCAAAAGACATATATGCACCACTCGTACATTCAGACTAATATGCAAATGTATTTTTCAAATAACACTAGCCGGATGCAATAATCTGTCATGTAACTTTCAATTTAGCAATATTTGCTTACATTAGAATATGTTTATTTGGGTCTCAGGCCATATTGGATAATTTTGGTTTCTCCCTGTACCGAGGGACTTAATATTTTTAGGCACAAATAAGCTTCTTATGCAGTCATATACTTCAACTAAAAAACAAAACAAAAGTTTCATTTGATTATTAGGAAGAAAAACAAGCAAAACAATAGATCTAATCTCTAACCCACTTTATTGACTTGTTCCAATTAAAAAATGACATCATGCAATATTTATCGTCATTACATATGTTCTATTTCTAAAATCAACATACTAAATCATTTTTAAAAAAATGGGTTTCACCAACATTTTGTTCTATTTCTAAACAACATTCGAAAGTACCTTTAGACGTTCATGCGCTTCACCAACAGTTTTCCCATCCTTTTTTCTCCGCCAATCCTGACCATCTTTGTGAAAAAAAAACGAAGGACCCTCTTGTTAAAAATGAACAAGGAGCCGCATGTTAGAACATTTTTCCCATCCTTCCTTCTCCGCCAATTGCAAACGACTAATTTAACCGAGATGACTTAAAGATCAAAAAATTCCTGATACATAAATAATAAGATATATAGATCTTATCTCCATAACAAGAACAACAATACCATCTCCACAAGAAAAACAAGATAATAAGAAATAAAGGTCTCGAGTTTCACTATTTCAAGAAAAGATATTTAAAGATCTATTTAAACCCCGACCTTTAAATATTAACACCTACCTGGGTTCAGAATACAACAAAGACGAAAGCCCCGTTCATGGTCTTTCATCGGAAAGCAACAGAAACAAGATCATAGCCGAAGTCCATTGGTTATTGATTTAACTAAAAGTAAATAGCGGCGGTTTGGACATGGTCGCCGGATCTGAAATCGGATCATGATTTTTGTGGCTTTTCACAATCGAAAAAACTCTTTGTGGTTGTTGTTGAGGTGTAGGATTTCGCATGAATTTAACAGGGATCTGAGGAGTATGATGATTGGTTGTCATGTGATCATATCTAATGTTTCATTAAAACATACAATTTTTGTTTGTGGGATTTGGCTTAGGATGGTTTTTAGTAAGATCTTAGATTCAACTTTTTTCTAGGCATCGGTTATAACTGAAAATGAGAGAGAGGGTTACTTATGATTTATGATATGGGGAGAAGTAATATACCTATTTTACCCTTTTGTAATTTTGAAATAAGTATATAATCTTCCATTTAATTACATTAGTGCCACAAGTGTTTTTATCCCTTGATTAGTTTATTCAATGGCTTAGATTGGTTCTCGCAGTTTTGTACATTTATTTGGTTCTGAAAAGAACCCCTCACTATATATATATATATATATATATATATATATATATATATATATATCTATATATATATATATATATATATATATATATATATATATATATATAAATTAATATTTAGTGTGATTTTCTTTGGCAGAACCGCCTTTTTTGGTACCTACAGAACCAGCATTTTTACTCCTAATAATGCATGATGTACATCATATCAATGCATAATGTCATTTTTGTAAATATTCACTACTTATTTAAAAAAATTAAGGGCATTATAGGCATTTTACTTTTAAAGATTTTAAAAACCGTCTCTATCCAAAAAAAATAAAAATCTCAGATCTACCACTTCATAAAAAACTGTCCCACCACAAATTTCTCCTCACTTTGACCGACCTCTCTCATCAAACATCATCTCTCTCATTTGTTTAATGCCTACTGAAAATCAAATCAAAGAAAACCATCATCATTTATATTTTTATTTCCAAGATCAGTTATATAGAATAATTATTTATATTTTTTCCGGAAAAAAGAAGATGAAGACGATCCATCTTTTTACATCATATCGTCGAAAAAAAGAAGATGCAGATGATCCATCTTGTGAGGTTTCTATTCATGAAACACAAGTTCTTAATAAAGATCGAAGGTAGGTTTATTTCGAACTCATTTTGAAACTTAGAATCTGAGTTTGACTCTTTGTTTCTTTTGAAATATCGATATGATGATGGGTATTTGGATCTTTTAATATTTTTGTTCAAAACTTTGTGAAAATGTTATCAACTTTATTTTTGATGATCTGTTATCAAAAGGGGATTTGATAGATTAAGGTTATTAACAGGGTTGTAACAGTATGATTGTGCGAAACTAGACGATATAGATGTTGAAAGATTTAGAGTGTTGGTTTAGTGTTAGTTACGTGGTACTGTTTTGGTTTTACTATTTGGTTCTAAGTTTTGTGTTATCCTATGCCGTATGGTTGTTGAAGCTGGCAAGAAACTAGTTTTAGGTGTATTAGTTTTTAGGTTTTAGATTGTAGGCGGTGAACGTTAGTATACTGTTATTTGTATAGTCGATGGCTTTTTATCTAACGGTTATGAATCTGTGATTTTGAGCTTAATATGATCAATTTGTGCGTTTTGTATCGAGTTTGATTAGTTGTTACTTTTTAGATCGTAATTATATGTTTGTTATTTGTTGTTGCTGTTAGTGATGGTTATGGTTTTGATTTGAAGTCATTGAAATAGATGTGTGATTTGTTCGTTTTGTGATTTGGTAGATTAGATTTTCGTGAATTTGATCTAATATTCGGGGTTTTAAACTTGTTATTTGTAGCTTGTTGGCCGCTATTTAAATGTTTTTAACTGTACGAAACTGGATGTTGATATTGGTGTTAAAATTCGAAAGTTAGAGAATATTAGTATTGTTGCAAACTTGAATGGTTATCGAACCGACTGAGACTATTTGTTCATCTATTTAGTATAGAGTTTAGGTATGTGACGAGTAATCTATAAAATTTAGTCTAACACAAACACCCCTTAAGCATCTGCTGTGATTAGCTTCTGTACGGTGTGCTTTTTATTGCTTTTAGTTTTTGCTTGTCAGTTAGGTTTGGTGAACAATATAGAACAATGTTAAGGTTATGTGTAGCTATGTCTTTGTTTTGCGGCTGTATGATCAACTTGTGTAATTAGGCTCTCAACAAGCATCTTGGTTACTCGAGAGATTTGATCACCAAGCATCTTGGTTACACAGCTGTATATAGTTGTTAATTGTTGTAATTACTTTCCCTAGTTTATGCCATTTTCTATGTGCATTTTCACAAAGTTTTGAACAAAAATATTAAAAATAAAGTTGAAAATGTTTTGCAGGGCATCAATAAAAATGTTTTGCAGGGCACATAGAAAATGTCTTAATATTTTTGAAAATGTTTTGCAGGGCACATATGTTTTTTAATGATTGGCACATATCTTTTAATGAATTTGACGAGTGAGCGCAAAGGGTACATATATGTTCTAACGGATTTGATCAAAAAGCGAAGCGTGCACACATGTTTTTCGAAGAGTGCATACATGTTTATATATGCTCTCGAAGCCGTGCATATATGTTCTTGCAAGGATACTCATACGTTCTAATGAATTTGAGAGAAAGTGAAACGTACACATACGTTTTTCGAAGAGTGCACACATGTTTTTGAACAACATAGATATAGTTGGATTTATATTTCTAATATATTTCATTTGATATCAAATTTTGTTTATCTATTTATGTTTTTGGTTTGTTATTTGTATTTGAAATGTATTTCATTTGATATCAATTTTTGTCTATATTTTGTGTTATAAATTTTAAAGATTAAAGAATGTGCACAAGAAACATATGTGTAATTACCATATTAAGTTAAAAATGTACACTAGAAACATGGAATTTACAATTTAAAAAAACATATATGCACTTATTTTTTTTCTTTGGAAACAGTATATATTCAAAAAATATATAAAATAAAATAAAAAAAATTAATTCTGAAAATTAAAAGCTTTTTAAAAAAACGTTTTTTTAATTAAAAAATTCAAAAAGAAAATTAAAATGTGTTTTGACTATTATACCCTTTTGAATTAAATAAAAAAAGTAATGATACTAAATTCTAATTGGTTTAATGTGGTTCTGTGGTGTGTACTCAAAAAATGGCTTCTCAAAGAACGGTCCCCTATATATATATATATATATATATATATATAGTGGTGTATTATATTGAGAACCCACTTTATGTGCAGAACTCTACAGAACTATTTTAAATCAATCTGGGTCATTTTTTTTTATCAATGGTTATTAAGGCTTGTGGCATAGTTGTAATAAATTATAATATCATTTTATATCAGATAATTGGTTAAGGGTAATATAGGAATTTTATTTAAATCATTTACTATAACTGTTCCTAATAATATGCTATGAAAAATAGGTTTGACAAATTCATTGTCATCTCTCTCTCAAAACACACCGACTACCACACAATCCCTTTTTATCAGATCTGATAACCACCCTATTTCTTCTTCAAAAAAGTCATCGGAAAAAACCACCTAGACTATAAAAAGCATTGTGCACTCTACACCTTTAACCACCACCATCGTGGTAATCATCCACGACCATGGATCATATGGATCTTTGGCTTAAAAAACAACAGGTAATGATAATTAATGGTTAGTCTATCGTGTATGACCCCATGATAGACCGAAAGGCTTCTACATAAAACTCATCTCTGGACTAGAATTAACAAGGTTTCAATTATCTACCTATGGTTTATAAATCATGTAAGTTTTTCTAATCGAATTATAGTATGTATTTTTAAAAGAAAGATATGATTTCTTATTCTTATATTGAATTTTATAAATTGTCATGATTTTTAAAAGTGGTTTACTTTTCATTGATCAGGTAATTAGTTTCGACGGCGGCTGGTGTTTCAGTGGCAGCGTCAATATCCTTGTCTGAACAGATGTCGACCTCTGATATGATGGTTTTTGGCGGCGGCTGTTGATGAGAAGTTTGCCGGAGAGAAGTGGTGGCTGCTAGGGTTTTAGGAAGTGATGAGTGAAATGCGTTTTGGGTAATATGATAAGTGATTCAATAATTTTAAGATTGTTGTTGGGTAATACGTATAAACTGATAAGTGAAGAAGTGGTGGCTGCTAGACTTCACTAATTTTACGTATAAACTGCTGGGTAATCGTTTGATTATCATGGGTCACCATATAATAAATTAAAACCAAGATTAAGTTTCTTTGATGCAGATCTAATACAAGGTTATAGAAATCATGATTGAATTTCTTGAATACCTATTTATAACAGTTTATTTAACTATTTATGTGTGATCTTTCAGGTGTTCACATCAGTTTATTTTGAAACCAAGATTGAGTTTCTATTAAACTGATCTATTTGATTTATTGAAACCAAGATTGAGTTTTTTTAAAGCAGATCCGGTACAAGGTTATAAAAATCACGATTGAATTTCTTGGATACCTGTTTATAACAGTTTATTTAACTGTTTATGTGTGATCTTTCAGGTGTTCAGATCAGTTTATTTTGAAACCAAGATTGAGTTTCTATTAAACTGATCTATCTGATTCATTGAAACCAATTTGAGTTTCTTTGAATCGGATTTAATACAAGTTTAAATAATCCAAGTCGAGTTTATTGGATACCAAATTATTTTAACAGTTCATAACTGTTTTGTATTGACAAGTTTACTAATGGTAACACGAGTGTAACCCTAGTAAATCTTGTAAATGTAATTAGTGCGCCAGTTACTGACATGGTTGCAAATCATGACGAATTTAGATTCATTAGAACCAAGTGGAGTTTCTTTGAAACATATCTCATAAAATGCAAGTTGTTATTTTATTAGATAACTGTAACGTGTTCGATAAAATCAAGAAGAATTTCTTTGAATCAAGATATTGATAATTATACATGTTATTATTAAATATCAGATTATATACATCACTTTACTAATTTAGTGGAAGTGTTTGTTTGACTTGTCTAGTTTATTTTAAACCGGGTCGGTTAATTATTAACTAGATATAATTCTTGAGTTTTTTTGGAGTTTAAAAGTATATCTATAGAAACCTTGTTGAGTTTCTTTAGAAGAATGGATCTACTGAAACCTTGCTGAGTTTCTTTAGAAGAGTGGATGTACTGAAACCTTGTTGAGTTTCAGTGTAGAAATAGATCATGTGAAACAAATCTGTTAAGATCTTTTTAATGGAAATTGACAACATCATATTACATATGTGTTTTTTTGATAAAACCATTATGTAATAAGCGATATTGTTTAATTGTTAGTCGAAAGACTTCCTTTAAAGTGGTTTTGTATAACGGATCTTACAAAACATTAGCGTTTTAAACAAATCCGCTTTAAAAATCGTTTTTGTTAAGAAACACTATGTGATTAAGCACATTGTTAATGGTACTAAATTAGTTTCAAACTAATCATGGGACCTCATATTAACATTTGGAATGTCACGAGTGACATGAAAGGATCTGCTTAAGAACCTGTTAAAAAGGAGACCGATACTCGAGTTACATGTACGGTAGATGCTTTAAAGCATTTAGAAACCTTATATGCCTTAAACTATGCGTTATATGGTTGATATGACATGATACATTAAGCCATGAGGGAATCCGACCTTAGATAATGGTGGATTAGCACTTCGGTATCATGTCATGTATATGGTGATAAGTGTTCGATTAACTCTTTCAATGCAATTGAGAATGGAGATAACGAATTTAGCAACTCTCCAACTGCTAGTATCAAGGGAAAAGGAGATGTGATTCACATCTGAAAAAGAGTCTAAGTTAACCAACGCGTTGTACGTGCAGGAGATTCGTAGGAATCTTGTATCCGGATGGTTGCTTAATGAAATTTGGCTTTCATCTTGTGTTTGAATCAAATAAAAATTGATTTAACAGATAATATAATTTGAGTCCGTACGGGTTACGCCTTTAAAAATGTTTAAGCTGAATGTATTTTCTAATGGTTATTTTAGCAAAATGAGTTGAAATCAGCTTATTTGATTATTTAAATGTATGGCATGGCTGACTCGGACATGTTTTAACTCAATATGTTGTCTAATTAAACTAAATTGGATACCCACTTTTTGTATTGACACGGACTACAAAATTAAAACTTGTGTTGAAGCCAAATTGACAAGATTGTTTTTTCTCTCGGTTGAACATAAAAAATTAACCCGAACCTTGCTGGATATGATTCCACAAAGTTTTATGTGATTTGGATTGTTGCCTACTAGGTTATTGACTAGCGAGTGCTTAATCTTGTTTGTGATGGATTGTACAAAATATTGCTATTTTATACTTACTTGAGAGTAAGGATATAGACAAGATTGTTCTATATAAATAAGTTGAGAATTAACTTATTATAAAAAACAAGGTGGTTCGAAGTCATATCGGAGGTGAATATGTGTCTCTATTTCTAGATTTATGTGCTATACTTAGAATAAGACACAAATTTATTGCTCTTGATACTTCAACAATAGAATTATTGAAAGAACCGTGCCTTAAAAGATATGGTTAATGCCATGTTCGTAAGCCCTGGTTTAAGCCATGGCATGTGGGGGAAAGCGATTGTATCGGCTACTTATCTGTTAGACAAGATCCCTTGTAAATAAAATAAGATAGTTCTTATGAACTATGGATGAGAAGAAAACTATCTTATAAGTATTTACAAATGTGGGAAGATATCTAGCCAAGATATCTGTATTGAACCCCAAGGTTCAAAAGATTTGACTTGAAACTGTGATTACATGTTCTTAGTATAAGCTCATAACAATAGTGCTTATGGTTTCTTTGTGTTTGTTGATATACACAAGGATACGGTAATGGATAAAGAAGTGCTTCCTTCTTTATTTATTTCCTTGATTAATGAAGGAAATTGGAAAATCGTCTGGAACAGATGACGAAGTTTTTCAAGATCAGAGACAACGGGATGATAATGACCTACAAGATGAGAGACAAGATCCCAAGGAAGAAGAGGTTGAACCTAGAAGATGCAAAAGGGCAAGAACTGAGAAATTGTTTGGACCCGAGTTTGTTTCTTTTATGGTAGAAAATGAACCCACTTCTTATCGAGGAGCGGTAACTTCCTCAGAATGGCTCAATGGAAGAAGCCATTATAAGTGAAATAGATTCTATTTTACAAAAACAGGCCCATGGGTTTACTTTCGGGTTGTAAACCACTAGGTTATAAATGGATCTTCAAGAAGAAGATGAAATCCGATAGCACCATTGACAAGTACAAAGCAAGATTGGCAATCAAATCATTTAGACAACAAGATGGTCTATATTACTTTGGATAATATTCTACGCGAATTAACACAAATGTAAGATTCAATACTTGCTATTGTCGCATTAAGAAATTGAGAATTTCATCAAATGAATGTGAAAATGACATTTCTAAACGGGGATTTAGAAAAAAGTACTATACATGAACCAACCTGAGGGTTTCATCGATCTTGGACTAGAGAGCAAAGTTTGTAGGCTTGTTAAGTCATTATATGGCTTAATAAAAGCTCCCAAACAAGGACATCAATTTTCACCATATCATGTAAGAATGTGAATTTAAAATTAATGGATGTATTTGTGATCGATAGTATATATGTACTCCTGTGTTTTATACATAGATGTATAAATTATCACTAGAAAGTGTTAAGGAGTAAACAAATCTACTAATGATTTTGTTGGAGTCAAGATTGGCTTGAAGTTCATTGTTGTTGAATATGGTTCTTAGACACTTAAGGTCATGTGATCCAGTATAGATTTGTTTTTGAAGTCAAAAACATTATAAAGGACATTTATTCTTGAGAGGTTCAATGTGGGGGGAGATTCCGGTCCTAGATAGAATTCCATATGAACCATCTTTTAATTATATTTAAAATAGATGTAAAGGTGTTGCCCATTTTGAACACTCAAAGAATATTGGGCATCTTATGTGTGTAATGACGTGTGTGTGACCTGAACTTATAACAGGTCAAGTATACCAGTAATTCAAGTGATTATCATTTGAATAGTATTACACGAGTACTGTGATACTTATGAGATTGCATTATGGAAGATGTCCGTCTGCTATCAAATGATAGAGTAATGCAAATTTGGATTCATACTTAAAAGAATCTAGATCTACTAGAGCGGATGTACTTACGCTAAGTGGGAAGCTATGTCTTAGAAATCTTGAAAGTATTTTAAAAAGACATTTATAGCTAAATCTATAATGAAATATGAATTTATCATTTGAGATAAATTTATAAAATATGCAGGATCTTTACGTTAATTCGTAAAGGACATACCAAGATGGCGTAAACTGGTAACGACCATGTTTATAAAGTGTGATAGTCAATTGAAATTTGATAGAGCTCATATCACAATGTAAAACGGTAAGTCGAGACATATCCATCATAGACGATGATTGGTGCGACAACTACTCTCAAATAGAGTTATCACAATTGACTACGTAAAGTCAATGGATAACATCGAGGATCCGCTTACGAAAGGCTTAAGTAGAGAGTTAGTTATAGAGTCGTCTAAAGGAATGTGACTAAAGCCCTTAAAGGAATGAGTTTTTATGAAGGAAAATCTAACCCAGTTGACTGGAGATCCCAAGATCTGGGTTCAATAGGACAACTTAATCATAAAAATATGGGGGAAGTCATGTCAATATGGGGTAAAATTGTAACATCCTAGTCCATTCCTATAACAAATGTGACTTGTTGAGAGGTTAAACATATGGCTTTAATGATTCAGGATGAAATCACAAAGCATAGTGATTCAAGATAAAATCACAAAACATATGTTTTTTATGATTCATGATGAAATCACCTATGTGAGAGAGAAGTGGGGTCACTTCGAAAGGAATTATTGGGGGCGCAATTTCTAAGAGCTCTTGGAGAACCAGGCTAGTGCTCATGACCATAACGGGCACGACTATGAGGACTTGACAAGGTCAGGGAGAGTCGTGTGTGAGTGTGTATTGTCGTCTACATAAACAGAGGCTGAGTTCAAGGACATCGCGTCTACTCAGATCTATGAGGCTAAGTTCATCTCACAAGGGAAGGTTCAAAGGGTCACACCTACCTATCCTATGCAGGACTCAACCGTATAAATTTCGCCGAAACTTTCATGAGTTTTCGACCGATTTCCATTCATGTGGGGGATTGTTAGAAAAATAGTTTGGCAAAATGTGTTTTTGCAAACTTTGGACATTATTTAATATATGTATATGTTATATATATTTATATTAGCTTGTCGTTTTGCGTTCTCCTTGAAGAGAGAGCTTCGCAACAAGCTAAAGTATGTCTAAAATGGAGTTAATATGAATGAAATATCGTGTCTCAAAGTGAGACACGTGAAACACAAAATCTAGAAATCTATTTTAAGAATAGATTTAAACTTATCAAATAAGTTTGTACAGAATATTTTGTGTTATTAAATGATATGCAAATCTGTTTTGTTAATAAAAGATTTGTCTTATTGACGGCAAATATTTATCTTGGAAAACAAGACAACGTTTTCACTTTAAATAGAGGCCTAGTCTCATTCGTTTTACACAACAAAAAAAAGCTCCATAGCAACCAAGTTCCAGCAATCCTTTCGATCAGAATCATACGACTGCTTCTGTGATATTTCAGGCAAGTTTGTCAGGTCCGGCTGTACAACAGCTTTGAACGTTGTACCCTGAGAGACAGACGGCGAATCTGTTTTAAGGGAAGCGTGTCCAACACATGCCTCGTTCCACGGCATTTTACTACTTTCTTTATTTATCGTTCATAGTGTCTGTCTTCTGCTTCTACATCATTCTGTCTGTTTTATTTCCTGTCATTTAATTTTTGTTAATTATTATTAATTGTAATATGATTTTATTTTAATAAAAGTGTACATGTTTTCGTACACTAACAACTAGACGAAGATAAAAGTATTTAACTACTTTTGCGTGGGATCTAAATGAATTGGGCAACTCCTCTGTGAAGCTAATAGGGGTCTAATTGGAAGAAACGTTGGTGTTGCGGCTGGTGCCTGCCATTTAAATAAGTTGATCACGTACAAAGTTGGCATAAATTATTGGCGGTTCACTCTTACGGGTGCAGTGAGCACCTAAATTTTATAGTTCTCGTCAAGTCAGCATCTATCCAATAACACTTATATAACATAAAACACCGTCAGCATTTTCGTCACATGAACAATCCCAAGATTTAACCTAAAGATTGTATATGTAATCGCAAACCTAGGAAATGTTTTCGTAATCGCAAGTAATAGGACGGACGTTTTCTTTTCAAGATTAAGGGACTTTTTTTGCAACACACGCAAACCAGATTGACATGTATGTAAATTTTTGTTACACCAATATTCCTTAGATCGATTTAACTTAAAGATTGTTTATGTGATTGAGAGTAGAGGATAAGGGCATTCTTTTGCAAGTTTTCAAGGATTATGTTTGTAATGGTAAGTAAAACCACATGGACCATTTTTGTCATTTTTATTTGATTTATTATTTTGTGAATAAACAGTTGACAAACATTTATATTAAAATCAAAATCAAAATCAAAATCAAAATTAAAGTTAAAATTAAAATTAAAATAAAATATTTTTATGTATACTTTGTCTATGATGATTTAAATGATTGTACAGGAGCGAGAATTGTACGTGGCGGCGCAGCGCGCGTTGACGAAGACATAAAAACATCTAAATTTTCGGTACATAATAAAGTTTTTAAAATAGAGATGAGTAACATTAATGTTAATGAAAATGTACTCGTAAAACTAATTGAGTTTGATTTATAATATATGTACATTTCCATTCTTCAAGTATATTTCATCGAAAAAAAATAATAATAACATATATTAAATAAAAAGTATTACTACGTAGAATAATTAGAAAATGACGTGAAATGAGTTAAATATGAAATTATATCTAAAATAGGGGTCATTTTATATTACACGAATAAAAATATCAAAATTATATTTTTTTAAACATGTATCAAAATTATTGTACATTATACATTATTTACTTGTAAGTTGAATAAATATGACATTTTAAGGTTAGATTGGATAAATATGAAATTATCCCTGAAATATAAAGTATAATAATAATAATAAGTTGGGGTTTATATTTGCTAATTTAATGGGATTTTAAAGCCTAAAGTTTGAGGGCTAATTTATATGCTAGTAAACTTAAAAGGTATGTATGTATTAACTGGTAAGTTAAAGGGTCTTATAATGCATTGTTTAATAGCTTTATAGTTTAGTTTGTTACTAAGGTGGTGTTTGTTTATTTAAAAAAAGATTTTTTTAATCTGACTCATTTAAACGTGTTTAAATATTTGGCTCAATAAGTATGTTTGTTTTCTTTCTCGCTCAAACGCGGTCAGAGGCTGAAATCATTTAACTAACTAGATTTATAGATGGTGACTTAATGCCTTTTAATGCATACTCACTCTTTACTCTTTTTTTGTGTTTTGTTCTTTTTTTTACTTTAGTTTTTTTTCTTTGGTTTTTTTTCGTTTTGTGAGATATTTTTTCTCGACTTTTCTTTTAATATTGATAGTATGCTAACGAGAATTACCCTTTCTTTGTTAAACAAATAATGTTCACAATAATAAGAAAAAATTACATCTTTCGTCCCTGTGGTTTACCCAGAAATCATGTTTCGTCCTTATTTGATTTTATTTACACTGATGGTCCCTATTTTATCAAACATGTTTCACTGATAGTCCCTATTCTGGAAAACAGGGACTATCCGTGTACCAAATTTCAAACAAATTAATTACACAGTTAGTCCCTATTTTTGAAAAATATAGACCAGCAGTGCAATTAGTTTGAAAATTAGGGACCATCAGTGTAATTAAAATGAAATAGGAACGAAACATGATTTTTGGGTAAAACCATATGGATGAAACATGTAATTTTTCCCAATAATAATGATGATGATGCTTAAATACTTACGAGTTTTTCAAAAAAGTAGTAACATATAACTAGTTTGTGAAATTAAATTGTAGCTTGTGTAATTTGAACACGAGATTAAATTATTTCGTTAAAAACATTTTAATTGTTAATTGACAATGTAAAGTATATTCTGAAATTATATTTTTTCGCTATGTTATGATTTTAAAGTAAGGATAGTGACAATTTGTAAAATGAAGAAGACGTATAACCACATGGGAGTACAATATATGATTACTTAACGAGAATAAATTGCGAAACAATGATTTTGAATGTTTTTTAAGACATTTTAGTCTCATGTTGCTAGACTATGTTGATTTTATGACTAAAATGCTCCATATTATGGTTAAACACATTTATGATTCGTAAGAATAAAACTGATTTTAAGAATAAAACTGATTTTTACTAATATCATTCAGACATTAACAAGTAAAAACACAATATCTCAAATTCAGACATTTACCCTCAGATTCAGATTCAAAATAGAGGAAAAATCAAAATCAGATGCAAGCCAATTAATAAACAAACACCACTGACCCGGGTAATATTAATGACCAATGCTAACAAGGTTTTTCGCCCGCGCTTCGCTGCGGAGCGCGAGGCTAGACGGCGTTGAGTCAAGAAGAATCCTGCTTGTGTTTCGCTTGGCAGAATTAAAATGAAATATGCATTGCTTTTTGCCGTATTTGTAAGTATCCGTTTAAGTGAAAACAACTTAAGTAATGTTTACATATAAAGTAAAGCAACCATTGCTAATACAATTTCATTTTACATGCTACCATTTAACGGATAGTTTTTCCCAGATTCAAAAAAAAAACAAAAAGATACGGTATCTCCACAGAAATATATTTATCTACTTGTTCGGGAGATTTGATTCTTGTTTCAGGTGTTAACCAATACAGGAGATGACAATGCGGCAATCCTCGTTTTTGAAATTCTATAATGTATAAATATGCAAAGAGAAGTAAATGTGAATTAGGATTGAACTCTATAATCGATAAATAAGCTAATGAATCAACCTAAAGAATGCTCCGGGTTTCTTTTCTTTCTAGTATGTATGAAAGTAATTTTTTTTCCTCAAAAGCATTTATTGAAATATGATACATCTACATGACCATCTGTTATAGGATGAACCTATTCACATATTCTTCTATATTTATCTTGTACGCCTCTTATTGAGAAGGTGGTCTAACCTGCGATATAATCTACGATTTCAATACAAATATCTAAATTAGGAGACAGCGTAAGTGAAAATTCTGCTATAGACCAATTTGAATGCTTAAAATACTCTTGTTAGATTATTATATTAATAAGTGTTTAAGCATAAAATAGTCATGTACCTTAGCTAAATACTGTAAACATATATCGAAGCTTTTTTAGGGGACAAAAAGGTGCGAGTTTACAAACACATACTTAACTTAGGGGACAAATAGGAACGCATATGCATAACTATTTCGCTTGCTTCTTTCCGGCTTTCAAAATCTTTCTAGTTTCAAATGCAACCATAGAAAATGCCAGCGCTGAACCACAAAACTGTAAACTGGTGTTCCTCGCTGCGTAAGTTAAAAAAGGGAGTGTGCAACTTTATAAAGAACAACAACCTCAGTTCCAGCGTAAGTGTGCACCTTTCTTCCGCTTCTTTCCGCTCTCTGCCCTATGCACCTTTTTCAGCTTCTTTCCGCTCTCTGACCCTGTG
>BQNB010061824.1:0-35047 GCA_026074375.1 Tanacetum coccineum
ATTTGTTAAACTCTATTCTTAAATCATCAAGTTGAGTTTTGAGAGTTTCAAAGCTTTTTAGACAGGTTTTTGAACAAGTTTTATCATTATGTACCTTAGAGTCTAAAAAATCCATCAGAGCCATGTTTGTAGGGACTTCATCATCTGCCATATAGCTCTAGTCAAAACGGTCTCCATTAATAGCCAACATAGCTTTGGAAGAAGTGTCTTCCACATTTATAGTTCTTTTAGAGCTGTCTTGATTCCAGTTCATGCTATCTTGTTTCCTAGATCCTCTGCACTCCCTAGTAAAGTGTCCTAACTTATGACAGTTAAAACACTCTACCTTGGACTTGTCATATCCAGCTGTGTCGCTTCCATTGATAGTGATCTTTCTACTAGTCTTCTGGAAAAACCTTCTTGTCCTCATGCTCAGCAATGCTAACTGCCACTTCAAATCTATCTCTTCTAAGTCATCTTCATGGATTTGTTCAAGGTCCTCATGTACAAGTTGAGACCCGTTTGGTTGATTAGCCAAAAATGCATAAACAGTGGCATCACTTAAGTTAGCAGTACCAACTTGAGTGCTAGCAGTGCTAACTTGAGTGCGGTAGGACAAATTTAAATGTTAGCAGTATTAACTTCATAAGCAGTATTAACCTCATTAGTACTGTTGGGTGATGACATAAAAGCCATGTCCTGAGAACTTGAGCTTGAGCTTGAGCTTGAGTTTGCAGTTCCTTTAACTCTTGTTCAACAATCTTGAAATTGTTGTAGAGATCATCAAAGCTCATTATGTCTAGATCAGGTTTATTCCTCCAGACCACAACATGAGTATTCTACTCAGAAGGCAGACTTCTCAAAATTTTTAAATTGAGATCCTCTTGTGAAATAATTTCACCAATGGTTGCCAACTGACTTTACAAATCTTCCGTTGCCTGTTAAAATTAAAATCATGTGACTCTGCGCTCCTTGGAGGCACTATTTAGTTCTCAGTCACTTTTCCTTAATTTGTCGTCTTATGTGTCTTATTTGTGGCATTTTTTTCAAAAAATTCTTGTTTGTATTGCAGAAACAAAGTATTGGCAGCATTGTACTGATTATTTGCGTAGATGTTCATTTGGATGTGCCATTAGTTACATACTTCTTGCCTTCTCCTTATTCTTCTTTTGAGTCTTTTCATCAAGCAGTTTCAGGAAATGGTATTTTGTTGTTGGAGGAACAATCAGACATTTGTTGTTGTTTGTGCTGCTAGGTTGATTGAGTTTCAAATTGCTCTATGACATACCATAGAGCATAGTCTTGTACTTGAAAAGTATTGCTCTAATCCTTATTTTTCACATAATCATATTCATCTTGTTTGAGCAAGGGGAACTTTGCAGTAGTATTGGTTATGAGCTGTTCTAGAATCCATCTCTTAATTGTTTTCTGTGTATAAGAGATCTTCTTGTAAATTTTTCTAGAATCAAAGTTTCATACACATGCTATGATAACAATTGCTTGATCCCCAACTAAGATCTATTCTTTATCTTATATAAGATTATGTTTCTTTGGCATAATTCCAAATTAAACTATGGTAAATAACTTTGTAAATATAAAATGTTTGCGAATCTATATTTACTTAGTAAGGTAATTAATGTGAATCAGTATACTTTATGAACATTGATTTTATTCTGATATGCTCCAATACTATTTTATGATTAATACACGAGTACTTTGTGTTGTACTAGGGTTTACACCTTGTAGACTATTACTATTTATGAATGCTTTACACATTACTAGGATCTCATTATTTTACACCAAGGTGTCCTTTAACTAGTTTATATATAGTTCTTCTATATTTCTAATCACTTATATGAAATATCTTTCTAAAACTCAATAGAATATTACACTCGTATAAGTCAATACTTATCACTCATACGTTTCTTCATCCTTTAGCAGTTTATTTCTTCTTGAGTAGTCTTAAATAACTCCTTCTGAAGTGTTAAGTTGTCTAATAGGGCAAATACTTTATTTTCTTAAGCAGTATAACTAGTTAGTATTGCAGTTGTTATCTTCGAGCAGTAAGTGTATGTGTTTAATTCACAAACATAACTGTTTGTATACAATTTTATGAAAAAATGTGAGGTTGAATAAAAATTCCTTTGATCATGAAGTGCATTAAGCATTTGTTTATTCATACCTTTAAGTGATTGAATATTCGAAATGGAAGTTTACGACTAATTTCTTGTTTACGTTTAATTTTATATTAAACGTTTTTACATTTTGTGATTATCAAAACGTAGAGAGGTCTAAAAATTTTTATAACGTCTTTTAGGCATATTATTTCTCATAAAACACATGAATTTACTTCATATTAATTATCCAATTTAATTTAGAGATAGGATCTCATTTTTTAGTTGTCGTTTATGAATGAGGGTTGGCCTTTAATAACATTACGAATTTATTTTAGGTAGACAATGTCTTACAAGTTTTGTGATTCCTAGTTCTTTTGAGATTCATTAATTTTGATCCATGGCATGTTATTCTCGGATATGCTTATCTACTATTCATAACTGGGATGCCGAGGATCATGAATAAGATGGTGAAGTTTATACCTTGCAATAAACCGCGGGGAAGGGGGGGGCGGGGGGAGGGTGGAGGATTGGTCCTTCGGCTCGTGTATGCTTGAGAATCGTGAGTCCCAATCACCTCTCACTTATGTGCTATTATTTTATAGGTGCCGGTATTACCCCCACGCGGCTTCATTAACAGGGCCCATATGAGAGATGTGCGGTTTTCATAGGTTAGCATACTATTCACATTTGATATATCTAAAATGGGAATTTTGTTTTAGTACTTTTAAATTAATACTTTTAATCTTGACATCATCTTATCAAATGTTTTTCGGTAGCTATATGGAATCGCACATCAGAAGCGAAGAAGAGGGGAAGCGTGATGCATATTAAAAACCGACATCTTTAGGAAGCAAAACACCCGCACTTATACCTCTCTTATTAGTTTGTTCAATTTGGTGAGCCGATTTACCAATAGACTAAAGTGTGTTTTTGATTTAATTGATACACACAATTTACAAATATAGTAATTATAACATTTGTATAAAAGGTTTTCTATTATAAATTTTAAAGTTTTGGGTTATTTTTTATAATTTTAATATTTTTAGGGGTATATTTTTACCAAATTCATATTTTTAAGTTCTAAAATGTAATGTAAATATTAACATTCAATGATCACAAGACAATAACATAATATTCAATTATTTATACTTATCACATGTTAACAACCAACTGATAGATAATTAAGTGCTAATAGAATTAAGCTAAGGCTCTGATTACCACTGATGGGTTTTCTATACCCTAACTAGATTAACATAAAGCGGAAACAACAATTAATCTAGGGACAACGTAGGCAACTTAAACCCTAAAAGAACTTCATCCATTATGCCTATTTTTAATTTTAAAACTGCATCTTTCTTAAACAGAAATAAAATAAATAAGGGAAAATATAACCTTTAAGAAAATCAGATTTTCTCACACACAAAACACCTGGTCGAACTTGGAGGGCAAGTACTAACGAGAGTGTGGAAATAAAAGGGGGGGGTGTGGGGGGGGGTTGGTACAGATAGTATAGAGGGGATGGGGGGGGTGGGGCCCCCGGGGGGGGGCCCCCACCCCCCGCGGTTGAATAGTTTACATGTTCGTTTTCATTTTAAAACTTTGCTTTCAAAATACTTAGATTCGAGTAGTAAGTTTAACCAACCAACAATATGAATCAACCAAGTAAATGTCTAAACTAATAGTAAATAACAATCGCAACAATATAAAGAGATGAGAGAAGGAACAATCAAACAAAAACACCAAGATTTATAGTGGTTTGGCTACGAAGCTCTTCTTCGCCCTACTCCACTCCTCGAGTATCCTACTCTAGATTTCATTATGTCAACAAGCTCCCTTCAGGCAGAGAAAACTGTTTACACGTCGCTTACGTTATTTTCCGACACTAAGCTAAATGTCGAGTCCTAATATTAGCTAGAACCAATCTACACTTCACAATCCACAGTACACAGTTCAACAAGGATCTATAGTATCGGGATTTACCAAAAATATTGAATAACACAAATACTAAGTTAAATTTCAAATAGAGATTTGATACTTAGAAGAAAAGAGGAGAGATCACTAATCAACACTTCGTTTCTTGACGAATACGAGTGTTCTTCTCTTGCACTTGAATGAGAGGGAAGAGATGAGAAAAAGAGATTAGATCACTTGAAACAAGATCAAGAGATGTTAGTGATCAAGATATTTAGTGAGAGAAAGAAGGTTTTTAGAGAGAGAAAGAAGTGTGAGAAAATTCGTGCAAAGAGGTCTGATTTTCTACAAGGGATGGAGCAATATTTATAGGCAGAAAAATCCAATAGTCACTGGGGGTGGTCCTGGCGGTCCCAGATATATCTGGGGGCCGCCAAGCCTATAAGGGGGCCGCCTAGTAGACTACGCTCCCTTTTTGTCTTTTGTGAGAAAGGTTGTATCTGGTATGGAAGCTTCCATTTGGGGGGAAATTTGAATTTCAAATTTTAAGTTTTTAATAAAACTTTTCTTTTAATTAAAAAATATTTTGTATAGTTAATTTTGTGAAATTCTTTTGTAAAAATGTAATGGATAAAAGGAAAGCATATTTTTCCTGATCACTAATCATGCTTAATGATTTGTTTGTTCATACCTTAAGTGATTAATCTTAGAAATGGAATTTTATGATTAATAATTTGTAAACGTTTATTTTTATCGTAAACGTTTTTACATTTTGTTATTATCAAAACATTGAGAGGTCGAAAAATATAAATAACGTTTTTTAGACATTATTTGTATTATCTAATCTCTCTTTTTGATGATGACAAAATATAAACTCATTTTGTATAAAATTAATAGTTACACATTATTAATGATTTTGTTCCATTTCTCCCCCTTTTTTGTCGAATTCAAAAAGGATGACCGTCGAGTAGTTGTAGGAAGAAAGAAATCGATGATATCAAGACTCCCCCTTGATGTATGCTCCTCCTCGTTAGGGGGACCAAGGGATCGATCTTAATAAAATTGTTTGCTACAAAACAAAGTTAGAGATACAAGTGCAAGACAAATATATTTTAAACATTAGATTTAAGTCACCCAAAAGAGAGTTTCATTTAACAATTAAGAAACTCATACAATAGCAAATGCAAGTAATACATTCATACAACATAAGATAAAACTAAAACTAATACATGATAATTAATCCATAAGATACACTACATACTTCATGAGATAAAGAGAGACAATACCACATAAGTCCTAATAATTCATGATTCATAGAGAATGACTTTTTGAGTAAAAAGGTTTCGGGTGACATGTTTATGAAACCTTTTGAAGACATTTCATGAACACCCCTATTTTTATACGTCTCAGCGGAAGTGTCATTTGGGGTGTTACGTCATAATATAACAACTCAAGCGTAGAAAACGACTCGAAAAGAGACGTTTTTAAATACATTCATTCGAAATAAAATTTTACATCATAGGTCCCAAATTGTTTCATTAATCCATACAACATTTTTGAAAATCATCTTCGGATGACTTATTTAATGGGCCTTCAAAACATTTAGGTTTCCATAAGCGATAACCAAAATCAACATAGCAGTAATTACATCCAAGGACATGAAGATTTAACATGCTTATACGTCAACAATGGGTTCCCAACACTAATCTCGAACTCAGTATCATTTTCAAAAAATTTTCAGGATATAACGATGCGGATCAGACAACGTTATAGGGGGATTATTATAAGCATCATGAATCGAACGTTACCATATCAATACAAAATGCCCACTATACACCCTCGCTATGAGTGCATATTATTCTCTATACAACGCATCCAGTTGTGTCCATTTTTCCCGGACACGAGACGATTAGCTAGTCGTCACGGCTGTGGAGGTTGCAAACACTCCCAAATAGTACTATTCATGTATAAGCGTATTGCCTTACCTGGCAATTAATAATTCATGATTTACGCGGGTCTTTTTATCTATCGGGTTAATTAACTTATAATAATTAATGATTACTAGCATACAATCTACTAGTGTTCTATTTTAAAACAAGCTTGATATCTCACTCGCGGGTTTATATAAACATTAAAGTGTAAAAATGCGAGGCTATGAACTCACTTAGTGATGTCGGAAGAGAATATTGATAGATAAGAACTTCGGGTGTAAGCGCGTCGATCAACCGAGACTTATACAAATTGTAACGGGTCTTAGGTTTCTAGTCGATAAAATTTAATGACAAAAACTCATAAATAAATATGACATATGTATACTTGTAGTTTTTTTGATGATCTACTCTTGCAACATATTATTTCACAATTAGTAGTTTCTCTAGGTTTTTTAATTTGTTTTTAATTAGCCATTTTTACTAGTATTGATCTTAATTAGCTCAAAAAGCTCAATATGCCACATTAAGCAAGCCATTAAGTTATTAGGTGATATTATTAAAAACCCAAGGACAATGTCTTAGGCTCATTAATTAAGCCCAAGTGGGTTGGCTTATAGCCTAGTCTAATGTTTATTTTAATACAATTGGGTATTGGCCCAATTAGGCCTTATGGACCCATTTCATGGCACTTGTAAATGAGTCTTGATTTAAATTTTTCGGGTTTCGAGGTTGAGAATGTTTATTATCAGTAAGTAACTTTTAAAAAATACCAAAGAAGTGGGTCCTCAACACCCCACATTTTTCTTTGGGTTTTAGTTACAAAAATCGCTTACTTGTATAGAATGTTCGGGTAGTAGTAAATTTTTTATTATACTTTTTTGGTTACGTAATTAGTCGTAATTTTATAAACCGTAAATGGTTATAATTTATATATTTTTATGCTTTGACTTCATAATTTAAGTACACTTTACAGATTTTTAAAATCATTTTGTACATCTTTTAGTCATACATATTACATTGGGCACTTTTTATACATAAATTAAGTTACAATTCGGGACTGATAATTTCAATTTCACCATTTTTGATGCCATTTACAAACCATAATGAATTGGTTGACCATCCAACTGGGTCCTGAACCTACATGATTTTTTCTAGGTCTTATAGTTTTATTACTTTTTGTCAAAACTAATTACAGTAAGTATGTCTTTTTTGTGACATCTGTATAGCAAGGTCTAGTTTCTTCCTTGTTTTAGATTTTTTTACCATTTCTCACTAAATATTCAATTTCTAGATATCATACCAATTTTGCCATGGTTCATAAAACAATTATCTACAACCTGTGTAATTACAAATCCATCTTCCAACTTACTCAAAATCACGAAACCTATTGTTCATCACAGACTATAAATTTTATGATAATTTCACTTGTTTAGATGACTATTTTAGCTAGTTTTAAATCTAGATTCATACACAAAAATCCCATTTTAATCCTTGATCATCATATATTATGCATGTACATATACACTTGGAAATCAAAAGAAAATATTATACATAAACCTATGAGATTGTTACCACAAGGATTGTGTAGGTAAATGATCAAATGACTAACAAATAAACAACAAGACTTGATGTAGACTTCAATACCAAGCTCTAGTCTTTATCTCCAAAATATTCCCATTGCAGTGTGATTTTATTGGATAGATAAGTAGGAAATGAGTGAGGATTCAAATAAAATATAAGTTGGTCATTGTGCATGTGAGTTTTCCGGCGACATGGCGAGTTTTCGGTTCACCGAAAAAAATTTTCGCGGAGCGGATTTCGGTGTCATTGGTGGTCGGCCATTAAGATCACACACACTTACAACCTTCTTGTGTGGTTATATAATGATAATAGAAATGGAAGGAAACATGTTATATATTCCCTATTTTGTGCTTTTGGCATAAATTGTCCTTCCTCCTTTCTCTTTTATTTTTTTGACAACGCCACACTTTTGCTTATATAGAAACCAACTACCGTGGCTCGAGGATTATTCTTTTTGACACCATTTTTATTCTCCATCATCTTTTATTGGTTTAATGCATTTATAAAAATGTGTACATTTTTGAATGCGAGTCCGGCTCAAGACAAGGATCATTGAAGGACGAAGTTCGAAAATATATTTAACAAAAAATAATAAATCAACGTGGCGTCATAATTTTTTATTTATGAATCTATACCATCAAAGTTTAATGGTCGAAACGGTCAAAGTGACCGCGGATTGACGCTAAATAATATTTATCAATATTCTTCGCAATATTATACTAAATATTAATAATTATCGATCAAGTAAGTATTTTAAATGTCGGACGATAAAATCATACTGACGAAGGGTCTTTCACTTGACATTTTAGTAAACTTCACATTATAAACCCAATTGACTACCAAAACACATAGATACTCATTTTTTTTTATTAAAGAAAAATCTCTTAAGTACCACATGCAAGACATTTGCCATTTGGTCATTATGCTGTTTAAGATTAATCACCAAGGGGGGACAACTGATCTTTGGTGTTGTAGACACCTATGGGGGGGGGGGGGCTGTTAAATAATGTGAGGGTGAGTAGTTGAGCTTGCCTCATAATTGTAAATGGGGTATTATCAAATTCTCGATATTTTTAATTGGTAATAACTTTGTAAGTCGTTTTTCGTAAAAAGTAAAAAATAGTACAAGACACGAAAAATAAAAACGAATGTAATAAAATTATTTCTATGGCATTTTGAAAATATAAAGGTTTCGATGGTTAACGTAAGGATTCACCAGTTATATAATAAAAAGTTACTTAAATTACAAGCGTAAGATAATTCTTACCCGGTTTATACGTGAGTCATAATCTCATCTTAATATTTGAAATTAGAATTATTATCTCGAGATAAATTACGAATTGATAATTGACGGGATTGTCTAAAGACATTTAACCCCTTAAAAGGGATCTTCGTCCCTGAAGATTCAATTCATCTTGTAGCACGCTTCTTATTTAATAATCAAAGAGGATGTGGTATTTCTCACCACATTGGTCCTCCCGTTCCATAGTATATTCGTCGTTTCACTGGGTTCTTCAATGATATGCATCTTCTAGTCGTCCTTATTCGTGAGGGAATTGATTAGTTCTTCAATCAGAATAAACCATTTCTTAAGTTTGAAAAACATGGAATGTATTGTGTATTCCGTGAAGTTCTAGGGGTAATTCAGTTTATATGCAACCGGAACCTTCTCTTGATAAAAATCTTGAATGGTCCAATTTAACGAGGGACTTAATTTCAACGTTTTCCCAAATCGAACAACCACCCCCCCCCCCCCCCCCCCCTCCTTTCCACGGGTGATACTTTCTGAATAACCTTGTCACCCACTATGAAATCCAAAGGTTTACGTATCACATTCCGCATATCTTTTATATCTAATATGTGTTGCAATTAATCGGTTCTTGATTTGCACATTCATTCCCGTTGTTTCAAGATTCATTTCGGTCCGTGAGGTTACACATCTCCAATCACCACTATGGCATTCAGGGGATCTACATTTTTTCCGTATAGAGCTTCGAAAAGGTGCGGGCTTATACTAGCGGGATAAACTATTATTGTATGTAGAATTCCAGCCAATGCACAAGTGCTTATCCCAGCCACTACCAAAGTCAATCACGCAAGCACGCAACATGTATTTTAATGTCTGTATTGTTCTTTCACTCTGACCATTTATAACACCTCGTATTTTAGGTCATTGTACGACGTTATGTAGTTCACAATTTATTTTTAGGGTTTTACGCGTTTGCTCTTAAATCGTAATAGTTAAGCTTTAATCGCGTAAACTAAAAAATGATCATTCTAATGTAATCGGGCATTAAACGATTAAAAGTTTATATCATGAAGTGTTAATATTTATTTATTACGGGATTTTTCTTCACCTTGTTTCATCTTATTTTTATTGGTTACGTAAAAGCTTACGTTTCGCGATAAAATGCGTTTCGGCATTCCTGGGAAGCACCCAAATCCTAACCTACGCTTAAACGTATACACTCGATTATACCCATTACACCAAAATATATCAAAATATTCATCTTATTATATAATGTATATATATATTATTATATATGTATTTATATCTATATATTTAATAATATATATATATCATGTTGATATATATATATATCTATATATTTAAATTTTTTATATATATTTTATATTTTACTTTTATATTTATATATTTGTGGCCAATTTTTGAAGATAGAACCAAGGATTCATCATGTTGGTGTCTAACGGCCCTAAAAGATACTAGATACTTCACCTTTGGTTTCCTTGGACTTACTATGTGCCGCTCTCTTTATTATCCCTAGCACATGCCTTGGGCTTGATAATATCTCCTTAAGCACTATATATAAACACATGCCTTCATATTTTTGCATAAACACTTAAACCAAAAATCACATAAATCTTTATCTTTTCTCTCTCATATACCGGCATCTAACTCTTATTATACATAACATAGCTTGTTTTCTTTCACAATATTAGTGTTTACATATCATTACTTAATGTTTTCTAAGATGAATTGAAGCGGTTGGTTATAATTTGAATGAGTTTTAACAAGATATTGCATAGATTAGTGGTTTTGGTTGAAAATTAGGGTTTTATCCTTTCGTTTCAAGCCAAAGGTGTTAATCACAAGGGTGTGATTGGTTTTCTTTTATCTATTCATCAATCAAAGTTATATTTAAAGCACTTAATATTTCTATACTATAGATTTTAATGTGTTCATATCGTTATATTTAGCTAAATCACCTGTTATGGATAACTTTTGAATATGTAGAAATGGTTATTTATTATGCATTGATGGTTTATGAACTTATTTGCATATCTTTGATGCTATATGATGTTTACAAGTGGATGTTTAAGTGTTTTAAAATGTTGTTTAGTATAAACATGTTTTCGAGGCATATTAGGGTTTAACTTATGAGTTACAAGTGAAATATTTGTAGTTAACACTTGTTATCTTGAACACTATTGAATATAGTGGTGTTAATGAACTTTATATATGTAAAACATAAGATAGAAATGTTGTGAATTAGTTGTAATAAGGTGTTGAAGCTTAATGGCACAAAAATCAAGCTTAAAACATGTATTAAATAACATTATAACCAAACTTTTGTTTTGGTTCGATTTTGGAAGCACCATATTTATGTTTATAAAGATTTTATCATATCCATTGAGGATTACCAAAAATGATAAGAAACTCAATAATCAGATCTTATAACGAAGAAGATACGCTAGTTAGTGTTTACGCAAGCTAATATACTTTATAAAAACAAATTTTATAAAAGTTACTATTTCATGGCAGAATCTTATCTTTGTTAAACATCAATAATATGATAAAATTTCAATTACGAGTAAAGGTGTTCGGAAAAAGAATCGCTAAAAAAACAGAGCTATTAAACGTATATGTACGGACTAAAACAGGGTTTTACGTTATTAAATGTTTGAAAATGATTTTATAGCTGTTATGGGAACAATAATAACACACTTTTCATCATTGAATATCAAAAAACCTAAAAATGTGTTTTTATGATTACTCGTCATTAAATACGAAAGTGTGGGCGTAAGAATCGCCGAGAAACGGATTAAATACGACAAAAGTTAGCGTCGTTTTAGATAAAGGAATTTTTTTAAACAGTTTTAATTTTATTATAGGATTTCACGGGTAACGTTAGATGGTGATTTTTGCTAATATTAGTATTTATATGGTATTTAGTTATTGATGTGCTATATAATAGGGACTTTCATAATGAGGTTCTTCGGATGGGCGTATTGACGTAGTTGTTGGATTTACGTTTTAAGTGTCCTAACTCCTGTATGATCAATGTAATGAACCTCGTAATTTATAAATAGACCAATGTTTGTACTATGATTACTAATATAGGATTATATACAGTTGTTGTTAGACAACGTACTTGAATAATGATTTGTTAGAAACACAATTTCACAGTCTAACAAGAGAAGCTCGGTCTTGAAGAAAACTAGCGTTTCATAGCTCGTTAGTTGGTTAATTAATTAATGATTAATGTAATTGGGCTGTCAAAGAAAAAAGCCCTGGGATAGACCAACAAAGTCTAGAATGGGCAGAACCTTTTTAGTATAATATACACCTGTTTAGTCAATATTTGGTTAGACTGTTTAGTTAGTCATTTTGTTATTAGGGTGTTGAGCCCAAAATCGGGTTTTTCTTTCAATCATCAATAAAGTCTTTATTTTTCCTGCATCTTGATTCTACACATCATTGTTAAGGTTTGTATGAATGATCAAGGAACCTACAATTGGTATCAAGAGTCTACAAGATTGATGAATTGATTTGGTTTGTTTTTTTTTAATTTTTTTCTTGATTTCGAAAAAAGGGGGATTTCGATTCTTATTTGATTAATTGTTTGTTTTGATTTTTGATTCATAGATGGTTTGTGTTTAAATTGATATCATTAAAACCATCTTCGTTAGCATTCAAACGATCTCGTGATTTTCTTTTGTTATTTTTTTTGGTTCGAATATAATTTTTTAAAAAAAGGTGTCGAGATTTTTTTTCTTCTTGTTTGAGGTTCGATTTTAATTAAGAGAGGGATTTGCTTTGGCGGGATTTTTTTCTTTTGGTTAGAAACAATATCGAAATCGAGAGGGATATCATTAACTTGTTCGAGCTAATAATTATCTTTTGCAGCGAGTTATTGGAGATTTACAGGTTGTTCGTGGTGTTTTCTAGCAAGAAAAATGGTCCTTTAGTATTCGTGTGTTGTGTCACGCGAACGAGTTTCAAATTTAGTTCTAACCGATCGAGTTCAAGAAGTTGGAACCGACAGAGCGACATCTCGTTGTTGACGACGAGTGGATAAAAGGAGGATTCGAAATGCTTCAAGAAGTTGGAACCGAACGAGCGACACTCTTGTGTGGACCGAACGAGTGGAAAAACAAGGAGGGTCGAACAAGACAACCGAACTAGTTGAAGTTTTTGAAGGAACCGAACGAGCCAATTCAAGTTACCACCGATCGAGTTCACTTCAATCACAACCGAACCAGTGTCCACCTTCTTCAATCGAACAAGAGGATCGAACAAGCCAACGACAGGATCGAACAAGACAATCGAACAAGAGGATCGAACAGGCCAATCGAACAAGAGGATCGAACAAGCCAACGACAGGATCGAACAAGACAACCGAACAAGCAACTCCCTTGGTGAACCGAACTAGTGGACTTTCAAGTTTGGACCGAACCAGTTTATACTTCTTGAATCGAACTAGTTAAGAGTTTTATTGTCACCAAACCAAATAATCAAACAACAACAAAAACATAAACACAAATCAAACAAATCAACAATCACTTGCAGAATCCGTCATTCATAATTAAATTATAAATGAACACAATGAAGATACAAATGCAGACGGGTACGATACTCGTTACACCTATGTGGTTGAGGAGTGACTACAATTCTTGGTTGTATTCGTTTACTCTGGTACAATTCGACGGCAAACCAAATGGCAGTGATAGGGAACACATCCAAAAATGGACCTACACCTCACCCTATGATCACTGATCCTCCACCTACTGGTTCTACTATTGTGCCCGCACCGAGGAAGAAACTTGATTCTGAATTCAATGATGAGGAATTCAAACTTGAGGGATGGATGATAATCAAGCTGAAATCTTCTTAGTCAAGGTCTTCCCAGAACATCTTCAACATATCATAAGACAAGCACTGCTCAGGAGATTTGGAATCAATGGTTGAAACTATTATGCAAGGTTCGGGAGAAAAACTTCTACCTAAACTACGGTAGGATAGATCATGTGTGTATGAGTCGAACGATTTGTGCCATAGTTAACGAGTCCATTCATGGACTCCTTTGTGCGTTTCCACTAGCTTGTGAATGACATGAAGATTATCTCAGCTCGTATTCCCTAATCATCAGTTGAACACTAAAATTTGTCAACACAATCTTCCAGATATTGGGGTAAAAGTATGTGACTTATGTACAAATCAGAATCATGGATATCTACCTAACACACCTTAGGTTCGATATATTAATCATCTCAAAGCCTACGGAGCCTCATGACCAAAAAGACTCTCATGAATCAGGAGCAGTCAATCAAGTATTGTTGATCCACTTGGATATGCTGCTCACACCAAATCTGCACTGCTCTTTCATCACCCATCATTCTATTGTCCTCAACCTATGCTCTGTCTCCGAATGACGACTGTGATGGCCACTTTTGGAATCAGATTGCTTAACTCTTAAGTGGTTTCCAAAAGCAGTTTCCACCAACACAACAACCTGCTCGAACTTCCTCCAACTCAAGGACTAATGCTACGGTGAATTGATGATCATATTATCACTTTACCAGTTAGCGGAAGGCTCCAGGTAATGTAGGTTATACAGGTGCTCGAGGCAAGAAGGTGATATGTTACATCTGCAGTGGAGAAGGAATATTGCTAGGCTGTGTAAAGAACACAGGAAAGAATGGACTCTCAGTTCTTCAAAGATAAAGCTTTTTGATTGAAGTAAAAGAGAGAGGAGATGTGTTAGATGCTGAAGCTGGAAGCCATTCCTCGCTGATGTGGTAATGCACCGCACCTTATGGATCATACCTCAGGGCACTGACTACAACAAAACATGTTTAGAGACTATCATGATGGTTGCTCTATGACTACAGTAGTGGATGATGGAACCTTTGCTGCTGTACGCTTTCATGGACAACTTTGTCACTCCACTAGTGCAACCAACAATCCAGTCAAGAGGTTACATATAATGACAATCAAATCTTTGATAATGTGGATTATCAGTTGTGTAAGGATATGCTCCAGGAAGTACATTTAGGACTGATGATGCTATAATGGGTTTGATGACAATTACGAATCCAGTATCATCTCAGTCAATTCTTCTTGACACCGAAGCCCAAAATGTTCCAACTGAGGTATCTGCTGACACATCTGATAAAGTTTCTATGATTGCCATCTTAACTGACTTGCAAACCCAACTAGACGGACATGCTAAGGTTAACCAAGAAAAATGTTTAGAAATCGAGACCTTAAAAAATGAGCTTCTTCAATGCAAGCAAGAAATATGTCGTCTAGATACCCATAAGGTCAAACTTGATCTTGGGAATCAATTGTTAGACAGGAAACAATAGCCCTAGTGAATTAAGCGTAATATGCGTAACGCTGAGCTTGTGGCAAGAAAACGACTTTGCTTAAAATCCACTCTTTCAGGGTAACAAGAAAATTCAATTGCAAATTTTTAACAATATGGAAAAGGAAAAGATTTTATCTGAGAAAAAGGAACTCGCAGATAGTTATCTAGATGAAATAGTTTGTTTGAAAAATGCTAACAAAGTTGCAAGAGACATGTTGCAGAGATTTAACATGCCAACACAAACTATTCCAATGCTTTCAAAGAAACCTAAAAAAGCAACCGATGACTTGCACAAGGACATCCTAGGCACCCGTAACCCAGGTATAGGTTATATGGCCAAGCGGTGTGCTCATCCTGTTTTGTATGTTTGTGATACCCTTTTAGCTCCCAAAAAAAGCAAAGGGTTTCTGCATCTTACAAAAAAACAGGTTTGAGCTCGCTTGGCATATAACCTAGACCCTGGGTTAACAGGGTTCTGCCCTTGGATGTATTGTGCAAGTGACTCGGTGCTTTTTTAGGTTTCTTTGAAAGCATTGGAAATAGTGGTGTTGGCATGCTTAAATCTCTGCAAACATGTCTCTTGAACTTTGTTTCAGCATTTTTCAACAATTATTTCATCTAGTTAACTATCTGCTAGAGTTCCTTTTTTCTTCAGATATAATATTTTTCCTTTTCAGATTGTAAAATGCTATTGATTTTTATTCCTGAAAGAGTGGTTTAAGCAAAATCGTTTCTTGCACAAGCTCAGCGGGGGGTTTTCGCATATTACGACTGAATCACTAGGGCTTGTTCTGTCTAACTTTGTTTTCTGGTCATGTTGACCTTTGTGGGTATTAGATGACATATTTCTTGCTTGCATTGAAGAAGCTCATTTTTTAAGGTCTCAATTTCTAAACATTTTTCTTGGTTAACCTTAGCATGTCCGTCTAGTTGGGTTTGCAAGTCAGTTAAGATGGCAATCATAGAAACTTTATCAGATGTGTCAGTAGATACCTCAGTTGGAATCTTTGGGCTTCGGGTTATGTCAAGATAGATACTGGATGATACGGGATCGTATTGTCATCAATCTCAGTCTTAGCATCAGAGTCTAAATGTTCTTCCTGGTGCATATCCTGACTCAACTGATAATCCACATTATCAAAGATTTGATTGTCATTATAGTGTACCTCATTGACTGGATTGTTGGTTGCACTAGTGGATGACAAGTTGGCCATGAAAGCGACAGCAGCATTGGGGCCTTCATCCACGTCTGAGTCATATGCATCCTCATGATTGGCTTGAAACATGTTTGTTGTAGTCAGTGCCTGAGGTTGATCATAAGGTGCGGTGCATTCCAAAATCAGCGAGAATGCTTAAGCTTAAGCATATAACACATCTCTCATTCTTTAGCTTCCATCATGTATAGGCTTTATCTTTTGAATGTTACTGGAGAGTCCATCTTTCTCTTGGGTTCTGTTATCATGCCTAGCAATTTGTCCTTCTCCACTGCAGTTGTCAAACATATCACCCCTTTTGCCACGAGACCTGTATTACCAACATTTACCTGGGAGACTTCCGCCTGAACTGGGTACTGTGATAATGTGATCATCATGCACGTAGTAGCATGAGTCCTTGGTTGGAGGAAGTTCGGAGTGGTTTTTGGTGGGTGGAAACTGCTTTTGGTAACCACTTAAGTGATTAGCAATCTGAGTCTAGGTGGCCATCAATTAGCGTCATTCGGAGGACTGAGCAGTAGGTTGAGGGACTAGGTGTTGAGGGTGTGAAAGAGCAGGTGCAGATTGTGGTTTTTTGAAAATTGGTGTGTGCAGCATAGGCAGTTGGATCAACAATACTTGTAGACTGATCCTGTTTCTTGAGAGTCTTTTTGGCATGTGGTAGTAGGCTTGAGATGAGTATAGAAATCATGAACATAAGGTGTGGTGGAGTTATCCATGTTCTGTTTGTCATTAGTCACATATTACCCAATAGGTCTTGGAAGATGGTTGAAAATTTAGTGTTCATCTGAATGAGTAGGGATTTCGACTGTGTAATCTTCATGGTCATTCACAACAAAGATGTGGGGAGAAGCAACAAAGTAGTCTGAATTGGACTTCGTTTACATTGGCACGAAATCGTTCGTACTCATCAAACCAGATCTTCCTTCCAGTTGTTGTTGAGTTCTTCCCGTCCTTGCTAAGTAGTTTACTTGTTCCAAATCTCATAGCAGTGTTGTCTGATTGAGTATGTTTGAAGATGTGGCTGGGAAGACAATAGACTAAGGATGATTTCAGCTTGAGTATCAGCCTTATTTCAAAAGTTTGTTTTCTCTTCATTGAATTCTGAATCAAGTTTATTCTCGGTGCGGGCCAATAGTGGACAGTAGGTGGAGGATCAGTGGATCATAGGGTGAGGTGTAGGTCCTTTTTGGGATGGAGTTCCATAACAGCTTGCCATTGCGGTTTGCGTCGAATGTTTCCTGTGTATAAGATCATCTTCCAAGAATTGTTTAGTCACTCTCATCCAACATAGAGTGGACGTGTATCGGTTACCCGCTGCATTAGTTTCTTAATTGGATGACATTGTAATTTAAGTTGAATGAAGGATCGCAGTGTTGTTGATTTGTTTGATTTGTGTTTATGTTTTTGTTGTTGTTTGATTATTTGGTTCGGTGACAATAAAACTCTTAACTAGTTCGATTCAAGAAGTATAAACTGGTTCGGTCCAAACTTGAAAGTCCACTAGTTCGGTTCACCAAGGGAGTTGCTTGTTCGGTTGTCTTGTTCGATCCTGTCGTTGGCTTGTTCGATCCTCTTGTTCGATTGGCCTGTTCGATTGTCTTGTTCGATCCTGTCGTTGGCTTGTTCGATCCTCTTGTTCGATTGAAGAAGGTGGACACTGGTTCGGTTGTGATTGAAGTGAACTCGATCGGTGGTAACTTGAATTGGCTCGTTCGGTTCCTTCAAAAACTTCAACTAGTTCGGTTGTCTTGTTCGACCCTCCTTGTTTTTCCACTCGTTCGGTCCACACAAGAGTGTCGCTCGTTCGGTTCCAACTTCTTGAAGCTTGTTCGATCCTCCTTGTTTTCCACTCGTTCGGTCCACACAAGAGTGTCGCTCGTTCGGTTCCAACTTCTTGAACTCGATCGGTTAGAACTAAATATGAAACTCGTTCGGTGGACACAAAACACGAATCCAAAGACCTTTTTCTTGCTAGAAAACACCACGAACAACCTGTAAATCTCCAAGAACTCGCTGCAAAAGATATGATTAGCTCGAACAAGTAATGATTTCCTCTCGTTTTCGATTATTGTTTCTAACCAAAAGAAAAAAATCGCCAAAGCAAGATCCCCTCTCTTTATTTTAATATTCGAACCTCAAAACAAGAAGAAAAAAATCTCGACTCCTTTTTTTTAAAAATTAAATCGAACCAAAAAAAATGAACAAAAGAAAATCACGAGATCGTTGATTGCTAACGAGATGGTTTTAATGATATCAATTTAAACACAAACCATCTATGAATCAAAAATCAAAACAAACAATTAATCAAATAAGAATCGAAATCCCCCTTTTTTCGAAATCAAGAAAAAAATAAAAAAAAACAAACCAAATCAATTCATCAATCTTGTAGACTCTTGATACCAATTGTAGGTTCCTTAGGATCATTCATACAAACTTAACAATGATGTTGTAGAATCAAGATGCAGGACAAAATAAAGACTTTATTGTATGATTGAATGAAAAACCCTTTTGGTGGCTCAAAACCCCTAATAACAATATTGATCTAACTAAAAACTGGTCTAACCTAATTTTGACTAAAACTTGTGTTTTTTATACTAAAAGGTTCTGCCCATTCTAGTCTTTTGTTGGGCTCTTTCCGGGCTTTTTTTTTGACAAGCCCAATTACATTATTAATTTAATTAATTAAACCCAACTAACGAGCTTATGAAACGCTAGTTTTCTTCTAGACCGAGCTTCTCTTGTTTAGACTGTTGAATTTGTGTTTCTAACTAATCATTTATTCATGTACTTGTCTTAACAACAACTGTATATTCCTATATTAGTTCATCATCGTACTATCATTCGGGCTATGTATATTTAAGAGGTCATGACTTGACATAAAAGGAGTTAGGACACTTGAAAATCGTAAATCCAAACAAATCGAGTCAATAAGCATCCGAAGAGGCTCATTATGAAATTCCCTAGTAATATAGCCTTCGATACTTAATTTACCATATATATTCTATATAGCTATTTACAACATCTAATCGTTTACGGTGAAATCCTATTTATATAGTAAAATGTTTTATAACTAATGCCTTTAGCTAAACGACATAAATTTGTCGTTTTAAGGTCCGTTTCTAGCGTTTCTTACGCCCACACTTTTGTATTAAGACGAGGTAATCATAAAATCACATTTTTAGGTTTTTGAGATTCTATGGATGAATAGTGTTTTAATTGTTCATAACAGCTTGATAAAATCATTTTATAATTTTAATTAACGTAAAAACCCCGTTTTAGTATGATATCTTATTCGTTTTATAGCTCTGTTTTTAGCGATTCTTTCGAACACGTTCTAGTAATTGAAGTTTTATTCATATTATTGATGTTTCCAAAGTATAATGTTTCTGCCATGAATAGTAACTTTTTATATAATTTGTTTTATAAAGTATTTAGCGTCGTAAACTCGTAACGAGCGTATCTTCTTCGTTATAAATCGGGATTTTTGAAGGTTTTCTTTCATTTTGGTATCATCATGGAGAAGTACGATCATTTATAAACAGTTATGGGTGCTTCCAGAATCGAACCAAAACATAAAGTTTGAGGTTTTGTGATTTAGACATGTTTTCAGCTTGATTTTTGTGCCATTAAGCTTTATAACACCTTATTTTACAAATTAATTCCACAACCATTTCTATCTTATGTATTTACATATATTAGTCCATTAATCTTACTTATTCAAGTGTGTTCAAGTTAACAAGTTTAACTACAAATTTTCACTGTAACTCATTAAGTTAAAACCCTAATTTGCTCATAAACTTGTTTATACCTTAAAAAACATGTTTTAAACACTTATAATCCCTTTTTAACTTCATATTAGCATCTATGTGATAAGGTAAAATAAGTTCATAAAACATTAATCATAAGTAAATATCCATTTTACATATTCAAAAGTATCCTAAATGGTGATTTAGCTAAATAGAACATATGAACACATAAAATCTTAGTTATGAAATGATTAAGCTTTTAATATATAAATTTGTGTGGATGTGTAGTAGAGAAAAAGAAAAAACAATCACACCTTGTGATTAACAACCTTGGCTTGAAAACGATAGGTGAAAACCATAATTTCAACAAAAACCTAATCTTGTATTATGTTAAAAACTCTTTCATAAGTTTAACCTACCCTTCAATATCTTCTTAGAATAACCTTAAGTATGATATGTAAACACTAATATGGTGAAGAAAATCATGCTTTTGGATTTTGGTATAATATGGTGATGCCTGTGACGTTTGATGAGAGAAAAAGAGAAAGATTTTTGTGATTTTTGGTTAAGTGTTTATGAAAGAAAGAGTGAATGCATGTGCTATTTATAGTGCTTAGGAGATATTATCAAGCCTCAAGTGCATGTGCTAGGGATAAGAAAGAGAGGTGGCACATAGGAAGGCACAAGGAAACCAGGGGTGACAGTTAAGTTTGAATATTATTTCTGAAGTATCTAGATATTTTAGGGCCTTAGTCACCAACTTGATGATTCCTTAGTTCTATCCTTCAAAAATTCGGCCATATATATATATATATATATATATATATATATATATATATATATATATATATAACATTATATATATATATATTATATATATTTATATATTTATATATATATATATATACTATAGTATATTATAATGTTATTTTAGATTATTTTGTGTATTGGTATTTAATCGTGGTTATTGTTTAAGCGTATTAGTTAGGTTTTGGTTGCTTCCAGGATGCCGGACCGCATATTTTATCGCGAAACGTAAGCATTTTACGTAACCAATAAAAATAAGATGAACAAGGTTGATAATTATCATTCATAATTTATAATTTAACAACTTGCTTGATATAACTTTTAATCGTTTAATGCCCGTTTACATTGAATGATCATTTTTAGTTTAGCGATTTTAGATTAAACTATTACGATTTATGAGGCAAAACGCGTAAACCTAAAAATAAAGTGTGAACTGACATAACGTCGTACATGAATAAAATACGAGGTGTTATAGTTGGTCTAGAGATGTATTTGTGTTGTGGTTGGAATGAAAGATTTGTGGAAAGGATGTGATGGTTGATTGTGGTTTGATTTGAATGGGGGTTCGATGGGTGTGCGTTGGTTGTGTTGGTCATGGTTGGTGGTGTGGAATTGGGGTGTGTGAAAGTGTGGTTTGGTGGTTGTGGTTGAGATTGAACTTTTGAATGTGTGAGATGGAAGGTTGGTGATGATGACTGAATATGTGGAATGTGTGTGAGAATGTGTCTGTTTGTGAATTTTGTGTGTGGTGGGTGGGATTGATGTGGGTTTTTGTGTTGTTGGTGGTTGATGGTGGTGTGTGATATGTTGGGTTTGGGTTTGTGGGGAAACTTGGTGGTGGGGTTTGTGTTGATTGTTGGGGTTGTTGTTGGAGTGGGTTGAGTTTGAAAATACTACGGAATAAAGAACAATACAGAATTAAAATACATGTTGCGTGCTTGCGTGATTGACTTTGGTAGTGGCTGGGATAAGCACTTACCTTTGGCTGAATTCTCATACAATAATAGTTATCACACTAGTATTAAAGCCGCACCTTTCGAAAGCTCTATACGGAAGAAAAATGTTTGTATAGCCTGTATGCCAGAGTGAGATTGGGAGATGTGTAACTCACGGGACCGGAAATGATTCTTGAAACAACGGGAATGATTGTGAAATACATAGAAGCCGATTTTTTGGCCTACTAAAGTGATAGAAAAGTTTATGTGGATGTGAGACGTAAAACCTTTGGAGTTCAAAGTGGCGGTGGTGGACAAGGTTATGCTGAAGCTATCACGTGGTAAGGTGATGTTCGAATTTGGATAAACGTTGGGAAGTATGTCCCGTTATATTGGAACCATTCAACGATTTTTATAAAGAGTAGGTCGGTGGCATATAATCGGGAATTACCCGAGATGTGAAACTTCAAGGTTTAAACAATACATTCCATGTTTCAAACTTGAAGAAATGTTTATCTGATGAAGAACTTATCATTCCACTCAACGAAGTAAGGATCGACGAGAAGTTGCATTTCATTGAAGAACCCAGTGAAACGACGGAATATACTTGGGAACGGGAGGACCAGATGTGGGAGAAATACCCACATCTCTTTGATTTTAATAAGAAGCGGGCGACAAGATGAATTGATCTTCAGGGACGAAGATCCCTTTTTAGGGGGGAATGCTGTGACAATCCGTCAATTTCAAGTCGTTATTTAATTCTCGAGTATTAATTATAATTTTCAATTTTATGATGAGATATGAACTCACGGTTAACCGGGAAGAAGTTAGGCTTACACTTGTAATTTAAGTAACGTTTATGAAGAACTGGTGAATCCTACGTTAAGCATCGACGTTTATATTTTCAAAATGCCGTAGAAATATTTTTATTGCATTCGTTTTTATTTTTCGTGTCTTGTACTATTTTTACTTTTTACGAAAAACGACTACAAATAGTACCTTTTAAAATATCGAAATTTGATATTAACGCATTACATAATTATGAGCAAGCTAACGGACTCCCCACTTATTTATCATCCCTTAGGGGCGGACACACCAAAGAGCTAGGTGTCCCCTTGGTGTTGAATCTTAAACATGCATAAGACATTTGGCAAATGTCTTGCATGTGGTACTTAAGAGATTTTTCTTTAATAAAAAAAAATGAGTATCTATGTGTTTTGGTAGTCAAATTGGGTTTATATGTGAAGTTGACTAAAATGTCTATCAACAGGGTTTTGTCTTAATGTCAATGATTTCATCGTCGCATTTTAAATTCGTACTTGTCAGTTAATTATTATTTTGTATATTATTGCGGAGAAATATGATTAAATATTATTTTCGTCAATCCGCGAGTCAGCGTTTGACCGGGGTGCGACCATTAAACGTTTTTTGGTTTAGCTTCATAAATAAATTATGACGCGCATCGTTGATGTATTATTTTTTTGTTAAATATATTTGTCGGACTTCGTCGTCAATGTTCCTTGTCTTGAGCCGGACTCGCATTCTAAAATGTACACATTTTATTAAATGTTTTAAAAACAAGAAACATAGATGGAAATAAAAATGTGGTCAAAGTTTATCCCGAGCCACGGGTAGTGGTTGTTTATATTAAAGCAAAAAGTGTGGCGTGTCAAAAAATATAAAAGAGAAAGGAGGGAAGGACTATTTTTGCCAAAAGCTCAAAATAGGGAAGTATATAAACATGTTTCCTTCCATTTCATTTCATTTATAACAAAACAAAAGGTGTAAGTGTGTGTGTTCTTATGGCCGACCACCATGACACCGAAATCCGCCCCGTGACCTCAACCCACCAAAAACACCAATTCTATACAAATTTTGAAGATCAAATATTAAGCACTCAAGTTAAGATGATTTCCTAGTATGATTATTGTATTTTGGAGGTGATTAAAAGGGTTTTCAAGAAGGGTTATATACATTTTGGGGCTGAAGTTATAAAAGTTTTATCAAGTCATTTTGGTGAAGAAAAATGGTGATCAAAATTATTTTGTGTAAAGATCAAGCTTGAAGATTGAAGCTTTGTTCTTGTTTTGATCATTTGATCATTTTCTACATATTTCTTGTGGTAAAAATCTCATGAGTTTTGTTTATGTTTTCTTTTGATTTTCAATTATATATGTACATGCATGATATATGATGATCAAGGATTAAAATGGGCTTTGTGTGTATGAATCTAGGTTAATCATAGCTATATTAGTCATCTAAACAAGTGAAATGATCATAAAAATTGTGGGCTGTAATGAATAGTAGATTTCTTAATTTTTAGTAGGTTAGATGTTAGATTTGATTTCATAAGGTTGTAGAAAATCCTTTTGTGAACATTTAACAATTTGGATCACCTCTAGAAAGTACAAATTGAGTGAGATATGACCAAAACTCTAAAACTAGTTGATTCTGACCTTGCTGTAAAGATGGGATAAAAAGTCATAGTTAAGAACTGAGTTGGTTAAAAAGTGAAAACAATATTATGAATCAATTGGATAGTCACCCAATTATTTACGGTTTGAAAATGGCGTTAAAAACGGTAAAAGTGAAATTTCAGTCCTAATTAGTAACTTGACCATTAGGTAGTAATATACCCATATGTATAAGTAATATTAAAAGAGGTATAAAAATGACTCTGAATCTGTAAAGTACACTTAATTATGAACCCAAGCATATAAATATACCAATTATACCATATATGGTTTATAAATTATGACTATTTTCGTAAACATAAAAGTATACAAAATTTACTACTACCCGAACACTATACTATGTAAAGCGATTTTTGTAACTAAAACCCGAGGTGGTAAGGACCAACTTCTTGGGAGTTTTTAAATACTAACATACTGATAATAAAAGTATCCCGACCTCGAGAACCGAATATAACAAGAGTCATTTATAAGCTTAAATGGGCCATAAGGCCTTATTGGACCACTAGGCCCAATGAAACAAAATGGACTTATTGGACTTAACTTTAGGCCCAATCCACTTGGACCTTACTAATGGGCTAGGACCTGGTCTTTGAGTAATAATATCAATATAATAACTTAATGGGCTTGCTTAATGGGCCTATTGGGCTTTTTGGGCTAATTTAGACAATACTAGTAAAATGGCTAATAAAAACAAGTTAAAAACCTAGAAAACTTTAAGTGTGAAATAATTATATTTCAAGAGCAAGATCATCATATAAACTACATGTATACATATACTTATTTAATTTATGAATTATCATTAATTTTTATCGACTAGAAACCTAAGACCCGTTACAATTTGTATAGGTCTTGGTTGATTGACGCGCCTACTCCCGAAGTTTTTCATTTCATCGCTATTCCCTTCCGACATCACTAAGTGAGTTCATAGCCTCGCATTTTAATACTTTAATTGTTTTATAAACCCGCGAGGGAGATAACATGCTTGCTTTTAAAATAGAACACAAGGGACCCGATTGTATGCTAGTAGCTTTGATTATTATAAGTTAGCTTAACTCGCTAGATAAAAGACCCGCGGAAATCATGAATTGTTAATTGCCGGGTAATGGCATACGCTTATACATGGAATAGTACTATTTGGAGGTTGCCACCTCCAATCCGTGACGACTGGCTATCGTCAAGTGTCGGGAATATGACACAACGGATGCGTTGTATAGAGAATAATATGCACTCATAGCGAGGGTGTATAGTAGGCATACCTTGTTGGGAACCCCAACATAATTAGATGGTAACGTTCAATGTCATGAGACTTATAAATAATCCCCCGATATAACTTTGTTTGGCCACATCGTTATATCCTGATGAATATTGAGAAATGATACTTGTGTTCGGAAATTTTATTGTTTATATATATAAACTCTATGGATTCACTCAACATTATTGTTGACGTTTTAGCATGTTTTATCTCAGGTCCTTGAAGGTAATTCGGCGATGGAGATTTGGAGAAAGCTAATGAAATAGATATTTTGAAGGCATTTTAAAGAAAATCATTCAAAGAAAATATTTATAAATGATGTATTGATTATGAAAATATTTTGGACCTATGTTGTGAAACTTTTATTTCGAATGGTTATATTCAAAAATGTCTCTTTTCGAGTAGTAAACGTACCCGTCACAATGTTCGGATCCTGGCGAGCTTCCTCTGCTCCCAACATGAATGCCTTACCCCTAGCCTGGTTCCCTTGGTTTCCATGACCCTGACCTCGGTTATTAGCAGCAACTTGATTTGGATGATTTTCTTCCGGGCCTCGTGCCTTATTCAATCTAGGACAAGCTGACCTAACATGGTCGGTACTACCACACTCATAACATGCCTTAACAGTTAGGTTTCTAGCATTGACAAGATTCACATTCCTCGGCACACCTCTACAATCCCTCGCCAAATGATCCGGGTGGTTACAATTGAAGCATGTGCGACAAGGTCCACCGAGTGCATGGTAGGAGTTGCAGGTGGTACACCTGGGCCAAGTACCCGTATTCTCTATTCCTACAGGGTCCACAGTAGTAGCAAAAGCATTTACAGTCCAAGTCCTCTTATTATTATCCCTTCCACTCCTATCCTTGCTAGGTTCCCCCACATTACCCCTCTTCTCAATCTTCTTAATTGATCCATTCCTAACAGCCTCATCAGTTAGTGCACCGGAAATCTGCATAGCCTTTTATATAGACTTTGGCTCCGTTGCTGCCACCATCCCACAGATCTGTGGAGCAAGGCCATACACATATCTCTCAATCATCCTACTCTCAGGAGTTACCAAATGAGAAACTAACCTCGCCAACTCATGAAACCTATCAGTATACGCAGCATGGCCAGCGCTGACCATAGCGTGATTCCACAACCCAAATTCCAACTTTTGCATCTCACGACTAGGACAAAACTCTTGTATCATCATAAACTTAAAGTCATTCCATGACATACTAACAACAACTTCCTGGCTTAGCATGCAAATCTAAGAGTTCCACCACGTTAAAGCCTTACCCACAAATGAACCAGCAGTGTATTTCACTTTTTGGTCAATACTACAACCACTCATATCATGCACAGACTCTATCTTCTCAATCCAACGAGTAAGAACTACAACACCTCCCTTACCATCATATTCCTTAGGGTTACAAGCTAAAAACTCCTTATATGAACAACCTACCCGGTTGTCATTCACTATCACATTCTTAACGTTCTCCTAAACGTTTTCATTAACCACATTACCATTTTGATTTCCAACATTCCCTCAGTTACTAACTTGAGCTAACATGGTGGGTAAGAGGTTCTGTAATTGCTGGGCAATGGTCGTTGAGAAGTCGGGTGCACCCCCATTGGCTCCCTCTACATTCCCATTGACTCCCTCTACACCCCTATTAGCTCCCAAATCCTGGTCATTTTCTTGACCATTCAATTCATCAACACGCTCATCATTACCTTCCCTAGGTCTTCTACCCCTTCCACTTCTACCCACCCGTTCACCCGTTCCCCCTCCTAGTGATTCGGCAGCAGGCCGACCAACACTTCGGGTCCTCATCCTCAACGAAATTATCTATACGAGGGAGAGCATGGGCAATGTTAGGTAAGCGAGAAGACTCGCACATATATATAGAATATCTTACTATATATAACCAGATATACACGTAACTCTACCCTACGGTGTCAACATCGATTTGTGTGAAAAACATTATCAAGTATGAGTGGGTTATGATACGCTTATAACTACGTTGGCCACCGTACTTATATTCGCATCCTTTCCCGTTCATAGTCAATTTTGAGCCCACACATTTCAACGACTAACATAACTAAGGCACCAAACCATGAATACATAAAGGCACACAAAAATGAGACACCACGCACATAGATCCTATACGCAACTAAACGACGGATTTTAGGTTATAGTCTAGGCCAAACCACCTAGTTCTCTATAACCTTGGCTCTGATTACCAATCTGTCACACCCCGACAATGGCAGAAACTCAGGAATGCAACATAATGATCAATCATAACACAAGATACAAAATAGAGAAAACTACATTGCATAAACTTCAAGTGCTATGAAGACCTTCAACCTTGAACAAACTCAAGTGATGTCCCAATCGCAACTAAAATCCACAATCTCTTACAATCATTTATATGTCCGCACAAGGGGACCATAATCCAAACTTAATCCAAAACATCCAAAACTAGAATCAAACAATAAGCAAGCAAGACTTCAAACGAAATTCCACATGGGATACTTCTAAGTCTGCTATCAATCACCAAACTACTCTTCTTTCACTTCACCTGAAAATGATACTCGAAAACGTCAACAATAATGTTGGTGAGCTCGTAGGTTTGACCTTAAACCTAAAAGCTGTGCCAATATTTCAACAATGGACAATAGTGCTATATGACAGTGAATATATGCAAACAACCTTAGCATCACCGCTAATCAATAACCATATATCACTTGCGTACCTAAAGGGCCTACCAGCTGGAGCACTAAAATTAGGGCAGAACCACACACAAACCTGGGTAGGCGTACCCATCCGCTCCAATAATCACACACATACTGGGTAGGCATACCTATCCGATCCAATAATATCACAAATACTAGGTAGGCGTACCCATCCGATCCAAACAATCATAAATACTGGGTAGGCGTACCCATCCGACCCAAATAATCATGCATCACATAATATTCACATAACAGTCATAAGCATATAACTTGTCCCAAAAACAAAACCACATTTCGCACAGATCAATTCAAAACATTTCAAAACACATTTGAGTATCATTTTCCCCCAACGGAAAAACCAGTAAAAAGTAGGGCTACGAGAACTCACCTCAAGCAAGTCTTTAGCTACCCAATCTTAATCACACAAGCAAATGCAACGACGCCCGCAAACACTAGTCCTAGTCCAGTTAATGCTCCAAATTAATCAACCAATTCCAAAACAATCTTCACGTTTGATGCATAGAGTTTAGACGCGTTGTACAATTACCCAAAACAATTTAGTGGTGTGATGGTTGACGACTTAACTCCACAATCATATCAATCTCATTCCTCGATAATAAATACTTATACTATTTAGCATAAATAGATAAGTAATATAATAAATATTTATAATTATTAATTATAAATATATCTCGACAAGTCCATTCGGTACACCTTAGTCACTTTAAAATAATCATTATACGGTTGAAAATGAAACGCTTACTCATAATAAACACATTAGGGAAGTTTCGAGAAAAATTATATTTTTTGTCTTTTAGTGAAAATAAATAAAATAATTAAATATTATTAAAAATCAAAAATCATGTTTTTAAGAAAATTTCTAAGTATAAACTTTTCACGAAATTTCGACATGACCCGTACGTTTATACAACGTTTTCCAAGGTTTCAAACCTTATTTTCAACAATTTTTCACAAATTCGACACTTTTCGACAAAATTCCAAAATCTCAATCTTTAACACTTACCAACACTTTTCCTCCAAAATATCATTCAATATCACTTCGTAAATACATTTTCACTTTCAAAAGTCCGACAAAGTTTTCATAACTAAAAAAATCGCTTATTAGGCCTTAAGGCCCAACAAGGGTCCATTAGGACATTTATAAGTCCAAAATATAATCCAAGTCCAAAACCAAGGTCCATTTATATATATAAGTATATACTTATATGTAAAAATAATCCGGACCACAATAAGCCCTCCCATTAAGCCGCGACTCAAATAGACTTATTGGGCCGTGAGTCCATAAACTCCAAAATACGTATATTAAGCTTTAAAATAAGCTAATAAGCTACGTATCGTATTTGGTTACTACCATAAGCCTCAAATAATCCAAAACATACGCCATAACACAAAAATAATCAAAAATCACTTCCCTAGTGACTTTGACAAATGACGTGGCATATAAGCCCCAAATAAGCCAAGAAATAGCTTAAAAATAAGCCCGAATAAGCTATACAAGCTACTATAAAAAATAAGCATTCTAGCATCATATATTATTCAACCATCACGACCACAACATCAAAACTACAAAATCCCTCTTTTTCCTTTTTACTATTCACGAACCAAACACCCCTTTAATCATCCGTTTCGTTTCCAAAAATTGATTTTTACAACGATCAACTTGTACAACTAACATCTATGCATCAAAATAAACCCAAAAGGACAAACGAAATTTAAATTTGAAAACTTACAAGAAAATCTTCAAATTTGTAGATTTCGACACGAACCAGACAACCCAAACGTTGTTTAAATGAATACCCAAACACTCTTATCAACCCGGAGTAACACGTTCTTGATCAAAGTTGGAAAACTATGGTGGTTTCGCGGTGGTTAGGTGGCGGACGAACAACAAGCACACACACTTGTGTGTGTTTTATTTTTTTGTAAATGAAATGAATATGATCAAAAGTTTCTAGTAAATGGAATATATGTGTACACACCTTGGGACAAGCTTGCTAAAAAAAGCCTCCTTGTCCCTTTTACTAACTTGACCGGCCATGGCATCCTATGGGTGTCGGGTCTTTCTTTTCGTGTCAAAATCGCTTAAAAGCTCGTAAAACTCAACCGTAAAATTTACCCCAAAGTTAATTAGCATTTTTATTCACTTTAAAAACACTTTTCCATTAACCTAGAGTATTCACACGACATATTTTCACTTTACACCTTTCAAAACTCAATTTGAACCATTAACGATTGTGTTCAGACTTGTTTTCCATTCACAAATTCACGGATCAAACCACCCGAATATTACATTCACAATAATACCTTCCAAAAGGGATTATTAAACACAATAAACCACAATCATTACATACTCCATAAAATTATCACCGTCAACACGGTACAAAATCTAAATAAACTGACAAAAGTCAAATAGTCAAAGGACTACTAATGAAATATTCAGAACACAATAATGGCAAAGGTTACAATTACAAAACACATATTTTATCGGTGACAAATCTTTTTGACAAAAGAATAACTCCCTCTCAGTTAATGATGCATTTTATGCGTTTAGAATCACATTTTGATATAATAAATAGCATCGTTAAACTGAAAATTGGAGAAGATACGTGTTCGCATCATTTAAATTATATTTTTATGTTTTTCAAATTTTTTCATTGCATTTTTTAATTTTTAATTTTAGTTTTTAAATGTATTTACAAAAGTTTTTGATGTATGATCTTTCATTTTCAAAAGATAACTTTGTGAGACTTTTCAACTCTGTTGGAGTCATACATCGCATACGAACTAAATACTCAAACCTTTCTTTTGGAAGGGCTTTTGCAAAAAGATCAGCAAGCTGGTATTCCGTCCTGACAAAGTAAAGTTTGTTAATACAAATAATGTCTAAAAACGTTATTTATATTTTTCGACTTCTCTACGTTTTGAATATGACAAAATGTGAAAACATATGCGATAAAAATAAACGTTTACACGTTATTAATCGTAAACTTCCATTTCGACGTAATCACTTAAGATATGTATAAACAAATCATTAAACATGATTAGTGATCAAGAAAATAACTTTTCTTAAACCTTACATTTCTACAAAAGTATTTTTACAAAATAAAAATATACAAATGTTTTCATTTATTAAGAAATGTTTTAATTAAATATAAAAATTCAAAATCTGGTTTCCCCCCAAAAAGGAACCTTCTACACCAGATTTTACCTTCCCAACTATAGGCAAAAATCGGAGCGTCTACCTAGGGGTGGCCCCCTGATAGGCAGGACGACCCTCAAATATATCTAGGATCCCCGGGGCCGCCCACAGGAGACGCTATTCTACCCTGGCTATAAATACTGCACTATTCCTTGCAGTTTTACAGACCTCTTTGCACAGATTTTTCAAATCTCTTTCTCTCTCTAAAATCCTCTTTATGTCTTTAAATCTCCTGATCACTAACATAGTTTAATCTTGTTTCAAGTGATCCAATCTCTTCTTCTTCCTCCTTCTATCAAGTGCAAGAGAAGAACATTTGTATTCGCCAAGAAACAAAGTGTTATAGATTAGTAATTTCTTCTATCTTCTTCTAGATCCAAACCTCTATTGTTTGATCTTGTGTGATTGTGTAAATCCAGATAGTGTATAAATCCAGAAGTGTTGATTGAGTGCCAGTTAGTATTTTAGTCCTTAAAATACATTAGTGAAGGTGTAGATTAGTTCTAGCTAAGATTGGGACTCGACATTTAGCTTAGTGTCAGAAAACAATATAGGCGAGGTGTAAACAGTTTTCTCCGCCTGAAGGGAGCTTGTTGACATAGTGAAATCTCGAGTCGGATACTCGAGGAGTGGAGTAGGGCGAAGAAGAGCTTCGGGATGGATCCAGGAGATGGGGGATCCGTGGGTCGCACGTCTTGTTCCCCTGGGACAGATTTGAATTTCAAAAGGTTGCTTATAAATACCAACCTCATTCTTTCATTTTATACAACTCTTGACAAATACTTTTCTCACATATATTTTATCTTTTATATATTCTTTGATCATCATACTTGTTACATAATCCATTACAAGTGATCAACTCATTCCACTCTTTAGTGAAGAACACTCAAGAAGACGTCAAGCTTAAAGTGTTAATAGTGTAGTTGTGTTATCACATTTGTGATAATCATTCATCTTGTATATCTTGTGTTGTATGTTGTGTGTATCATATGTGTATGATAGGTTAGTATTTAGACCTTAAAATACACAGTGTGTTAGATTGGTTCTATCTCGAAGTAGAACTCGGTATGTAGCTTAGTACCGGAAAAAGTGTAAGCGACGTGTACAGTTTTCTTCGCCTAAAGGGAGCTTGTTGACATAGTGAAGATAACTATCAAGTTGGGTACTTGGGGAGTAGAGTAGGGCGAAGAGGTGCTTCGTAGCCGAACTACTATAAATCATTATGTCATTGGTTTGATCTTTCTTATCTTTACTTGCTTATATTTCGTAGTTTGTTTATTTACTTATTGCATTGCTATCATATACACTTGTGTATATCTCTTGAATTCATATAAGTCGACAATCTAAGTTTTAATTTTAAAACGGTAAAAACTATTCAACCCCCTTTCTAGTTTCCACACACGTAAAACAAATAATATTAAGTGAATTTACAATTAATGTTTTCATGTTTGTTTGTTTGAGTCATATGTTTGTACTAACTGTTTTCGTGGTTTATGCAGTCCAAGAAATAATTAATAGGTAATTTTTTAAGAAATTTTTTCAAAAACAAAAACGTAAAATTTGTCAGGTGTTTGTGACGACGTCAGAACTGTAGCAGTGGAGAAATCCGCGCTTTTTTCGAATTTTTGAAAAGTTCTTTTTGTTAAATTTCAAGATTTTTTAATTTTCTAGATTTTTATAGAAAACCACGATTACATTAGTGCTAACATTCTATCTTTATTTCTTTCTAAGGATTTTAGTTTAGGATTATATAAGGTTGTATATTATTTACCGTCGATTTTACACTAGCTATAGTTGTTTTTGTCTTTGATTTTTAGGTTATATTAGATAAGGAGAGTCCGGAACTTCATTGGATTTTCACTTGGACGATTCTTGGATGTAGATTTAGCCGGATCATTTTGTTTCTTCTCCGATGTTAAGCAAACTGGGGGAGTTTTACTTTCTCTCTCTTTTTATTTATCTTCCCGTTATTTGTTTTTTGGGTACTTTCAGAACATTGGGAAAGTGTTCAAAATAAGTGTAGGGGAAAATAAAAGCCTTAGAAATCATTTGATGTGTGTTTATACAAGCTTTAAATTTATAATAACTAGAAATACCGATTTTTACTAAAAATATAACATTCAGGCAAGTATACCCTATTCGAGTGTAATATAGTATTAGGTAAGTCCAGGTTGTTCCACGGGATTTGTACCAATTCACAGATTGTTTACCAAGAGCTATTTGATTGTCACAGATCAAATAGCCAAAACGTGTGTATAAAGTAAGCAAGCAACAAGACATGATTCACATAACATAATAGATAGAAATAAAGCAAGACTTTATATAAATGAAGCGTACAAGTCATATATGATGGGTAATCATAATAACAAGCATATCTACCAATGATAATATAGAATCCTTTCGACGTATATACTACATCACCACGAGCGCATTAAGAATAGTTTATATCAAATATGCATAAATATGAATTCCTCCCAACCCGGTCGGTCAACATAAGGAAGGGTCTTAAACATTAGTCTACTTGGGTTGTTTATCAATTTACCACACAATTCTCACAAGTATGATATTGACACGCCATAGATAAACGGTTCAAAATACATCAAGACAATTAGCCCTTTCAACCTATTTCAATTGCAATGATATACCAAAAGATAAACAATTATCCAAGCTAGATAACATCAAATTCAAAAACATATATATTCACAAGTCATAGCAAAATCATCCAAATATCATATAATGTTTCACATATGAGAACAAAGTACCAATACCAATATTTTGACTAACATAACCACCAACCTAAAACTAACAATTCCATGATCAACCAACAACCAAATGCTACTGAGATAACCATAAATATGTCACCTAACTTTTGGAAATTCAACAACGTATCACCAAATGGAGTGTTTGGTAATAAGGTTTATGGTAGTGATTTTAGGAGAATTTGGTGTGAATCCTCTAAGAATCAAAGTGAGAAGTGTTTAGATTCTGGAAATGAATGATATGTAGGCTAGATATGGTGTTATAACTCTTGAAATTCGTAGTTATGGTGGTGGTAGTATGATGGTGAAATGGTGGTAAGTGGCGGATTAAAGGGGTGTTTGGATAATTGGATACAAGGATCCTTACCACTCCTTCCTCCTCTCCAAAGGCTCTAATGAATGTGTGTGTGTGAAATATAAGATTGTGTGAGAGATATATGAAATGGGAGAGCCAATGAGGGTATTTATAGGCTGTTCGAGGGTCAAAGTGCGCCGCACAAACTTATTTGTGTGTCGCACATAGTGAGTTAATACACTTAGCATTTAATTGCATTTAATTTTCTCCACCGCTTCAAAAGTGCGCCGCACATTGGGTAAAACCACCGCACTTTGGGTGTTAAAGTACATTTCAGTTCCGGTGAAAAGTGAGCCGCACTTTCTGAAAGTGTGGCATACTTTTAGTCTTTTTCAGCAGTTGGCCTTTTATATGGTTGTAGATAATTGAATTCCGCTCGCGTGGCCGCTTGAACCAACTAAAACGGAGTTCGTATGACCGAGTTAT